>WOVY01014671.1:0-10396 GCA_013436015.1 Rhipicephalus annulatus
AGAGTTCCGCGAAAGCTTTCGCGGCGAATTCCTACCGGCTATATTAGTAGAGTGGCGTTTGCGGAGGGAGTTGTAGCTGCGCACCCAGCATCCGGACGAATCCTTGCTGGAATACGTACGGGCGATGGACGAATTGTATCGTCTCGCGAACCCTCACGCCACCAACGCGGAAAAGGTCGAGCGTGTTACCCGACAGGGCGCACCCGACTTTCGCGGCGCACTTCAGGGGATGCAGGTTCGCAGACCTCGAAGAGCTCGCCACCGAGGCGAAGCGCATACAAGGGGACATCCTCGCAGCGCGTTCGTATCGCCCCCCTCCGCCCGCCCGCGCAGTCAATCGAGCCTCGCTGTGCATGGAACGGCGGCGCAGTGACTTCAGAAGTCGTTTAGGGGTACGCATCAGCATCGTTCGCTGATGAGCACGTGCCACGCGGTTGGGGAGCTGTTCAAACCGCGCTTTAGAACCCCTACGCTTACGCGCTCCGTACGGCCCACGCCGCCCCTTGCGCGTGACATTCCAAGGCAGGAGCACGTGGTTGAACGCGAGGCCTAACGAGCGGCCGCAATCCAGAGCGAGGACCACCTGATCGAGGCGAGTTACGAGCGAACCGGCGTGGTGTCCCGCGGTCCTTGCTATCGGTGCGGGCGCGCCAGGGCACAATCGCCTCGCGAATGCGACCGCACGCCGGGTCAGGAGCAAACGAGCGGTTCGGGAAACGGACGGCGCCGCCGGTGATTCACATGGGACCCCCGCGCGGCGATTAGTAATCCTACCGATGCGTTCGGATCACTTGCACCGGTCGGTCTGTCGCGCAGGTGATGCCGTAGACCTCGCCCCGCGCCGCTAATCGAGTTAACGATAGCTCGGAAAAAGTTCGTAGCACTTTTGGATACTGGGGCAAGCGCTTCTTTATTCGGTGACGATGTGTTAGCAACCATCTCCGCGAGAACAACATCCGCTTGAGGCAAAGCAACACCATCTTCCGTCTAGCTACGGGCACCGCACAATCGAGCGGCGCGGCTAGGCTAGTGATCCGCTGGGACAGACGCGTGAGGCGACAAGCGTTCGTGCATCTTCCAGGGCTTGTCAATGTCTCTAATCCATGGGTCGAGACTTCCTCGCTAAGTCGGGTATTGTCATTGACATTGCAAACGGTGGTTACCGTAGAGCGCGACGGAGACGCGCTGAAGCTTTTCTCGAAGGCCTCCGCATTGAACAAAAGCATGCCAATCGCAGGGAGAGGCGCGAGTACGCGAGGAGGAAAGCGCGCCGAGAAAGCGAGTAAACGCCCCTCCGGAGCAATGTGCTGCGCTGGCAGGAAAGGGCAGTGCACCCGCTTTTGGTTACAGGCACAGAGCCTACTGGAAGGGGAAACGAGCGCAGCTGTCGTCGCTGTTGTACGAATATGACGCGATGTTTACTGACTGTCCCGGCCGCACTACGGCTGGTTAAGCATAGAATTGGACACGGGTGATGCACGCCCTTGGAAATGCAATCCCCGACCAATCAGCTTAGCTAAGCGGAAAGCACTAGACGCCGCCTTGGACGAACTCATCGAATCAGGCGTAGTTGAGAGGTCAAACAGCCCATGGGGTTTCCCGGTAGTTCTAGTTCCAAAGAAAGATGATACGTATCGCCTTTGTGTAGACTACCGCAGGCTGAATGAAGTTACGAAGAAGGACGCGTATCCTCTTCCCTCCATTTCATCGTTAGTATCCAATCTAGGCGGGGCGAAGTACTTCACAACGCTCGATGCTAGCCGCGGATATTTTCAGGTTTGAGATGGACGAGCGGGATAAAGAGAAGTCAGCTTTCACGTGCCACAGAGGACTTTTCCAATTCAGGAGAATGTCGTTTGGCCTGGTGGGCGCTCCCGCTACGTATCAGAGGCTAATGGACCGTGTTTTGGGAGATGCAAAGTGGCAGCACGCACTCGCATATCTAGACGACATAGTGGGTTTACTCGAAAACGTTCGAAGAGCACTTGCGCCACTTGAGAGACGTTCTAGAACGGCTGAGGTCTGCGGGCATCACTTTGAACCCAAACAAAGCTCAGATAGCGGCGACCCCGAATAACATTATGGGGATTTACGCTTGACGAGGTCGCTATTTGCCGGATAAGGGTAAGCTTGAAGCGATAGTGAGCTATCCATCGCCGAACAATGTCGGTGAGCTGAGGCGCTTTTTGGGGATGGTGAATTTTTATCGCCAATTCATTCCAGATTGCGCGGCAGTGCAGGCGCCTTTAACGAAGGCTCTTGAGGAATGGTGAGCGTTGGGCTTGGAGCCGAGAGCAAGAGGCCGCACTGCGTCGCCTCACGAAGTTGCTGGCCAACACGGCTCAGCTGCAGCTACCCGATTTGAACAGGGAGTTTGTTATTCACACCGATGCAAGCGACCTAGGCTTAGGAGCAATTTTGCTTCAGGAGCATGGAGGTTCCCTCCGACCGATTGCGTTCGCGAGCCGTACGTTGACACCGGCGGAGAGGAACTACTCAGTAACCGAGAAGAGTGTCTGGCGATAGTTTTGCTCTCCGTAAGTTTGACTTTTACATAGACGGAGTTGCGTTTGGTGATTGAGACGGACCACATGGCGCTCACGTGGTTGAGGCTTTGAACGAACCAAGTGGCCGAGTGGCGCGTTGGGCATTGTTGCTGCAGCGTTATGACTTCAACCGTCCGCTACCGCAAGGGTAAGAACAATGCCGCGGCCGACGCACTATCGCGTGCTCCAGTTCGACACGAGGCAAGTCACGCGACTAATTCGGAACGAACTGAGAGCGAGACACTCGCGCTAACGCAAACAGCGGAGCAAACGTTAGTTCGAGCTAAGAGCGTGAACCACGTAGAGGCTGTCGTTGGCGCAGGGATTGTTTTCAGCAGAGGGAGCTGTTAGAAGCTCAGCAGAAAAGATCCATTTTGTCGAAAGGTGTTCGACGGGCTCCGGGAGCCGGGTGGTAGTGAGGCCACCGCGCACAAGGGGGCAGCTGGTATTGCTGTCGGTGCGGAGCGCTCGGCAACAGCTGGTAGTGCTGTGAGCGCGCTGGATTCATATCTGCTAGATTCTGACGGCGTCCTGCTGAGGTACATTCCATCCGACGATGACACAAGTGAGTCATTTAAAGTCGTGATACCGGCGCGCGTGAGAGGAGCGCTTCTTCGCTACTTTCATGACTCGTGCATTGGTGGGCAGTGCGAGCGGCCCTAAGACTTACGCTAAGTTGTGTCGCCTCGCTACCCTGGCCAGGTATGAAGCGGGATGTGATTCGCTACGCCCCGTTCATGTCGTGTGTGGCCAAAGCGTCAAGCCGCGAGGAGGACGTCCGCCCGGCCTCATGCAACCGATTAACAGTCAGGACTCCCTGGCAAATCGCAGCGTGTGACGTAATGGGCCCGTACCCCTCAACTCCTAGCAGAAATAAGTTCTTGCTGGTGATCACGGATCACTTCACTAATGGTAGAACTGTTTCCCCTAGGAAGCTGACGGCTCGAGTGATTTTAGAGAAGTTGATGGAGGTTTTTACCAGGTTCGGGTTCCCCGAGCAGTTGATTACAGACAACGCGTCTTATTTTCACTGCGAAGGTGTTGTTGACACGTGCGCCGCGTTGGGCATTAGCACAAGAAAACAAACACCTACCATGCTCAGTCGAACCCCACGGAGCGAGTCAATCGCAACATCAAGCACATGCTTGTCGCGTTTCTCTGAAAGACATAAGGACTGGGATACCTATCTTCCAGAGATCGGTTTTGCATTGCGATCGACCGTAAACCGATCGACTGGGTATGCGCCTTCTTCTCTAAACCTGGGGAGAGAACTGCCGAATCCGATGGAGACCGTAACTCGCGGACCGCAGTGGAGTGCCAGTGGCGACATCAGCACGCGCTGAATACGCAAACGCAGCTGCGCGAGAAGCTAGCGGAAGCTTTACATAAAGCTCGACATAATCTCAGCACTGCTAGGGCACAGCAGAAGGCGCAGTATGACCGCACGACGTAGGAACGTACACTACGAAGTGGGCGATCTGGTGATGCGGCGCATCATGTTCTCAGTAATGCTAGCAAACAGTTTGCTGCCCTCGCTGGCACCGAAATGGTCCGGGCTCGTACCGAGTGCGAGAGAAAGTTTTCTTCGCTCGTGTATCGACTCGCGAACATGAAAGGCAAACCGAGCGGCGGACCGGTGCATGTATGTGACTTGAAACGCTACATAGCACGGGAGGCGCATGAGGACTACGGTCAGTCCCCCTCCAAGCCGCGCGCGGCGGGTGAGATGGCTCGACACCGGGTCAGGAGCCCAGAACCGCGCTACTTCCTGCGTAACAGGCGGAGGCAACTATGCACGGTAGGGCCGCGTTTGATATGTTCGACGCGGGGTGCAAGGGTTAGCGCGCAACACATGTGCGATTGTTAACCTGCCGTTCTTTATCTGTATCACTCTCACCGAACAGATGGAGCGCCATTGGGAACAGCACACGCCGGAACAGCAAGGAGAGGAGACCACCTCCTTACGGCCAGCCCCCCACCCCCACCAACGTCCACATGGCAGCCCTACCCCACTGCGGCCCGGCCGCGAACGCCGAGGCAGAGCCACTCGAGCCGCCCGCCACCGAGGTGGTCCGCGCGCGCTGCCGCCTGGTCACCAACCCTCGGCTTCGCCGTCACCATCACGACCCGCCGGTTCACAGGGAACGAGACCAGGGTCCCCAACGCGGTGAGCCGACCGCATCGCCTCACGGCCGCAACCACCGAGACGTGGCAAACCTGGACCAGCCAGGATGGAGGCGACCCTCCGGTGTCTTACGTCTCCTCGAGGCCCTGGCGCCGGCAGGAAAGGGCCCGAGTTGGGGTCGCCCCAGCGCACCTGTATCGCCCTTTTCAGGGGCGCACGGTAGAGGACGCGGACCGGAGGGCTAACGGGGCTTGCCTTCCAGTGCCCCGCAGGGACGCGGTTCTGCGAGTGCGGCGCCGTGGTGATCCATAACTCCCACGAATTGGGGAAATTAACCGGCACCGCACCCAGGCTACCCAACCATCCAGCCGCGAATCATCCCAGGAGCGCTCCGGCGCCGCGGTTCGGGCCATGCTGGCGCTGGGCGGCCCAGGAGGCGGACTTCGCGCAGTGCTGCTGAGAGTTGCCTCAGGCCACGCGTCCAGCGAGAGTCCGCCTGCGGCCGCTATCAATAACGGCTACCGTAGAGCGGGAGGCGGCGGGGCCGGGAGAGACATTGGTGGCGGCTGCATTGACCACCGGAGGTGGCGTCAATGACCTTGGAGGCGGGTGAGAGAGAGGTGGGGGCTCCGGCGGTGCCCGCGGCAGACACCGAACGGTCCGAGGGCATGGACGTAGACCAGGCCCTTCTGGCCTATCTAGAGGACGAATAAAACGAATTATCCCTCTTTGCAGTCTCTGTCGTTCGGGGGCCTTCTTAAGGGGGGGGGGATGTGGGGAGCAGGTGCGCCCAGCCTCCCTTTCCCTTTTAGGGCAGCGCACGCGCCTGGTTGCGGGGACCCCTTCCCCCACGGCCGGCGCGTGCGATTCCCCCTTTCCCGGCGCCAGGAACAGGTTCCCCTCTCCCTCAGCGAGGAAAGGTACCATTCTCGTCAGGGAAAGGGAAATCGGGTCGGGAATAAAACGAGCGGGCAAACGGGTCGCTCGCGCTCTCTGACACCAGCGACCATCCCAGGAGGACGAACCCGCAACCCCTCCTGCGAGCCGAGGACGTCCACGACCGAGGTGTAAGCGTCAACACCTTTGTTATCTGTAGTATCTCCCCGCGACAGTGACGCGCGATTGCTAACGCTTGCAATAAAGTGTTTGTTGTTGATCTGGCCAGTTGCCTTATTCGCCCGAACCCGTAGTAGTAGCTGCAATGAGGCAAGCTACGGTTGGGGGACGTTAATCGTGCACGGAACGACTGTGTGCGGCTGAAACATTAGCTATAGGCTTCTGCGTCAGCCGTACATAGAAGCTCAGCCCCTACAACATTGATGTGCATCAAGTCGAGACGTTATTTTTGCTAAGTTAACAGAGTGCGATATTTTAGGCGTGTATTTTTGAAATAGGCTATGCCTGGTATCGTTTTATATACAGATAGGTGACATGTTACCATTCTGATTAAGAGAAAAATAACCCATATCCCCAAGCGTCGTTAATGAACCTTAGGAAAATACCACGTACTCTGAGCGTGTTCGCAAACAGCAGCACGGAAGTAGGTCGCGCCCGTGGAAGGAACCTTTCCTAGGTCTCTTTTGTAGCTGAAGACAAAGGAGATCTCGTTTCCTTTAGGCGATCGTTCGCACTTTTCTTCTACACCAAACAAGTCGCTCCACGTGTTGTACAACAAAGATTAATGACATTGTAGGCAATAACAATGCAGTGAATTGGTTCTACGTGACATGTCGGTAAGCTTTTCGAGACTGAAAGCACACCTGCCTAAGAACGTCGCTGTGGCCTCTGGAAGAAAAATGAACTCGCAGTCAGAAAGAAAGGCTTCCATGATACCATTAGAGCACGTGTCCTGGATATTCTCATGTCGGCATTAGTGGCAATAGCTGTAAAGCCAAGATCGATGTTTTGCGGGAACAAAAAAAAACTATTGTGGATGCAAGGGTAGAAAACTGGCAGTTCGAGCGAAAATTTAGCCAGGAATTATGCATAGAAGTGTTCTACTTAACTACACAGCATCATACACGCGATAGCTCTCACGACGGAATGGTTTACGATATGAACTTTCTCATATCTTCACGTTATTATAGACAAGATTTCTTTCATTTGACTCAACCTGCAGTTCAGTGAAAGGTCGAAGCGCAGTACGTCATGTAAGCATCCTTTTTATGGCTATTCCGCTCACTCTAATCATGTAAATTCGGGAACAGGAAGGTCAAGAGCATTGTCGCATGAAATTCTTTAATTCAGTGTGACCGATGCCACAACACTATAAATGTTCTCAAAACATACGTGCTCGTTGAAGAAAATTGAAAAATGATCATTTCTTTTTTTTTCTAGGCAGGCCTAATGATTCCCATGCTCAAACATTGATAGTATACTCTTCTTCTGTTTAGCTTAAGATGGGCCAGTGAACCTTGCGTCACGAATGCGAAAAGCGGTGTTGCAATATCTTTTATCATTCTAGAAGAACACAAATAAAAACTTTTCAAAGATGGAAAGAAAGAAAAGCAAGAAGCTTTTGGATTGTCATCAGCTCCAAATGGTACGGTACTGTGCATTAAGGTGAAGCTATAGCCGAAGGAACAGCGTTGTTGCCGATGCTTTTCTATGCCAGTTGTTTCAATACCTGAAAGGAGTGCATTTGACGCCATTACAATTTCCTGGCTTTATCCTATTGCTCTCGGTTTTTTGCAACAATTCAACTATGCTACAGAACTATGTATATAGGCTGCCTGTTTTTTTTTATCATTGGTCGATATGAACTTTGAGAAGATTAAAGGACTGGAAGATGCCTACAAAATGGGAAAAAAAGACGAGCTCTGGCTGCCCTGAAAATAAACCTTTGACACCTCGAGGAACGGACGCATGCCTCGGCGCTTTACTGTCCAGATTTTAATGAGGATTTTTGGCTATGAACCAATGCATCTTGTTTACTATTTTTATTTTATGCGATAGCGTTTAAACAGCCTATTTCACAAGCATCGGTGTCGCGTCGGCGTCATCAGTTGTGAGGAAAAAATCATCTTGACCACCACCGAAAGCATCAAAAAACGTGCGAATTTTTTACTTGAACTGAAAACTGAACCGAGGTCATCCACGCGGCAAGCGGCTGCTCTACCATTAACCACGTCAGTGCTTGAAACAGCTTTGGAAAACGGAAGCACTTAACGTATGTTATGCTATGAAAAGAGTCTTCTAAGCGCACGTAATATTGTGAGGAAAATCCTACAATCGCATCAGAAGTCGAAGTAAGTGATAAGTGTGCCATGGCCGGGTGGCTTCAGGCTCCTCTTCCTCGACAAAGTGTGCATCTTTGCAAGTTGCTCGTGGCACCTTGCAAACCGGTATACCGGATACTCGCCAATTAGAGAGCGGAAGCACTGGGTTTACTGAGCATTTAGCAGCTGTACACCCCCTACACATTCTAATGATTGATTAATATGTAAGGTTTACCGTGCCAAAACCACCATATAATTATGAGTGACGCCGTAGTGGAGGGCTCCGGAAATTTCCACCACCGGGAGTTTTTTAACGTGCGCCCAAATCTGAGCACAAGGGCCTACATCATTTTCGCCTACATCGAAAACGCAGCCGCCACAGTCGGTAATCGATCCCGTGACCTGGGGTCAGCAGCATAGTACCTTAGCCCACTAGGCCCACCGCGGGATGGCCAGACATTCTAGGAAAGTTTGAAGCGACCAGTGTTACGCGCACTAGCGTTCGCTTTCTTGTGGCAAGGCTGAAGACAATGCACAGGGGGCGCGATTACGCAAAGGCGTTCTGCTTTGAGTGTGTTGCTCAAGAGCCCTCTAGTGTTTTCTTTTTGAATATTGCATGCTGTTTTTTTTCTTGATTAGTAAAGCGAGAAGAAAGGGTAAAGCTTACATCTGCCACTAAATAAATAATTTTGTTATACCTATTCTCGATAATATACCCCATCTCAAAATAAGAAACAAGTGTCGAAAAGTAACAATACCGAAGCCAGGAACAATACAAAATTGAAAAATGGTCATCTCTTTTTTCCTAGGCAGGCCTAATGATTCCCATGCTCAAACATTGATAGTATATTCTTCTCCCGCTCAGCTTAAGATGACCAGTTCACTTCACGCCATATCTGCGAAAATATCGGCATTCTTTCAGCATTTTCTCATTTAGAATGCTTTCTTCAGTTAGGAGAAGTACATATTTGACAAACTAGCGACGGAGAACGTCTATGGAGTTGAAACAACAATTTTCAGAAGAATATTCAAGACTACGGAATTGGCTGGCCTTATCGTGAGAGAAGTAATCATGATTTTCTAAGGTCTGTTTCAATGGATCGGTTTTCCTACAATGTCCTATCGTATTGTCGATCCGTGACCCGAAGCTCAGGGAAACTTGCACCCAACATTGAAGCAATCACGAAAGAAAAGCTCTGGCGTTTCTAAATAGTTGTAACAAGTCATTCAGAATAGAAACCTATAGGCCATTCAGTCAGCTTGAGAGTGTGAGAGTTGGTGAGCTTAAAGATAACAAGAGGTTTGCTGTTTTTTTCTTTTTTTCTCGTTTTTCTTGTTGCAGGATTTTGGGTATTGTAAGCGAAACTGGACAGTGTTCATGTTTAAATGACGGCCTTCGCATGAAAAGAAATCAAAGCAAAGTAGATAAGCTTACGTTTTAAAATATTGGCGAGCATCTGAATATAACAGCTACAAATTCTCCTTATAGTTTTTTTAAATGCAACAAGACTGCACAAAAACGAGCTGCGGTCAAGGAGAAAGCTAAAAAAGCAAAGCTGGCCTTCCTTGGCGGTAAACAGTCGTGATTATCTGCATGCGGCCTGGTCTCTTTTTTTTTTTCTTTCAAGTTCCCCTTCAAGCTATTCAGATGCAACGCACAAACCCAAATATTTACTCTCGTTAACAAAACTATCTTTCTTTTCCTCCATAGATTCTCGTAAAGTTAATCTAATCAAAGCTAACAATCAATGGGGGCTTTTTTTTCTGTAAACAAGTGAAACTTGTAGACACCTCTGTGTCACAGAATTTTCGCGGCTGAAGTATCTTTTTTTTTCCGTGAGCTCTAATGAAAGCGTTCCGAAAAGAGCTTAAATTATTGAACTTCCTCTGCCTTCCTGTCGTTAAGCTTCGTAAAAAAACAAAAACATGCGCTTTTTCTTTTTTCTGGTCCTCTAGCGGAGCCTTGTACTGTTTTCTTTCTAAGGTAGCTTAAAACTTCGTAAAAGAAACAAAGTCATCAGGGTGGGCTGCATTAGCATGTTAAAAGACTTGGCTATAGTCATTTTTGTTTGAGACTATAAGTCATTCATTTTACATTGTTTTGCACTTTCTTGGGACTTAGCATAAAAAACAACACGAGGCCCTGTTTTGAAGGACATTTTTCAGCAAAAACGCTAAATGATGTGACGAAATATCACGATATATTACCACCTGGCTTCAAAACTGCGATGCGTGCGGCATCTGCGTTGTAGAGTCAGACGTGCGCTTTGGTTTGCATGGTTGTTCTGCAGAAGGCTGGGATTTCCCACGTGTGATTTTGTCTCAACACTGACTTCCAGACCTCGACTCTCACTATGCTACCTCGGATCAGACTCACTTCTTCAGTTACTATAGGTAGATGATGCTTATATTTCACCAGTGCAGTGCTTAGCACGTTACAATTTTTCAGAGTGGTAACCTGTGTTCTAAATATATATGTTTGCACAGTGGTGTTATGGTATTACAAT
>WOVY01014673.1:0-138292 GCA_013436015.1 Rhipicephalus annulatus
AAGTCATAGAGAAATAAAAAAAAGGTGAAGAGTGGACACTCCCGTAGACCCCAGCGGCCTAATCGACCCTAGCACACCTGGTGGTTGGTGAGAGCAAGTGGCGTGCGCTTCCTGTTTCGGTTTCACTGGCGCAAATTTTGAATTACTTTGCGTAACTGACGTTTGGCTATGACGAAAGTTCATGATTTTAGACCACTTTTCATCGCCGAAATGGATAGTTTTTGTAGGTCGTTTTGATTTAGCGATTCCCTGTTTTGTTTTGTTCAGTGATTCGTGCGAATTGGTCGTGATGTAATTTTTATTTCGATTAAGTTTTAATAAAAAGAGACGCAGGTAATGATAATTCACTATGGTTTTATTCATCGTGCTTGTGTTTTTCTTTTTGAACAAGTGATCAATGTATATATCAGTCAAAGAGACAGAATATCCGCAATGTTTTATTCAAAGGCAAGGTAGAGTCTGAGAATATAAAAAGCACAATATGAATGAGGTAGACAACAAATGCATCTCGCCTTACAAATAAATTGTAACAAATATTGTAACAAATACAGAAAGAACACAGGCAACGCACACATCGCTAGAGTGGGCAGAAGCCGAGAAGCTGGTGAAGTATGACACACCGGGCCAGTGGGTAAGTAAGGATCTATGGCAAAAACACAGCGCACAATGCTGATGAAGAAGGAAGAAGTGACACATACACAGCAATGAAGTCACGAATCACGCCTGGGGTTAACCGAAATAATGCATAGAAAAAAAGAGCGCACAGAAACCACACGACACAATATAGCAGAAAGGCAAAGGTGCAGTGTGCTGGCTGTGCTTAAGAACAGCTAGCCCAAAATTTAAAAAAGCAGACTTGATGCCTGCTTGTCCTCAGAAAGGTAGGGCTTTGCAGCTTGCTCACTACGTGAAAGACAAACTTTATGCTACAACACTGGCAGGTCTTGTGGCTCTTCTTATGCATCGCCTTCATCAAAAACTTAAGACCCCAAGTGATTTGCGTCTGGGTGTTGCTGTGACGCTTGCGAGCAAAAATAGATTGTAGACATCGCTTATCCACAATTGTGGACCTTAATTGGTGCTACGAGAGCGGTATTACAGGGCTGATAAATAGCAGAAGGAAACCACTTTGGCTCATTATTTTTCACAAAGGCTCTACACCATACGTTATCACTCACAAGCTATATAAAAATGAAATGGCAGCGTCCGCAGCCCCATCAAACGCTACAAGTTTGGGTATTCTTTTGAAAATTTTGATGGGCGAGATGAGGACGTTGATGAGAGGCTAAATTATGAAAAGCGTGATAACGTGAACCGTGCCCACTTCATACTGTGTTCCTTACCCGCTCGAAGACATTTCAACAAGCGGTTTTGTTATCGATATATTACTTGAGCTGGAGAGATAAAGCATACACAGTGACCAAGCGACCCACAGTAAAGTGTACAGTTCGCCCGCATTTGCTACAAAAATACAGACAGGATACCCAACATTCTTTTTAAGGTTATGCAAATCACTTCGAGCGAATACACAGTGTCCCTACTCCTCATAGCGGGTAACCAAAAGAATGTATGCAACGAAGGAGTGGTTAGTCCAGTTGAACTGAATATAAGCATATAAGACCATAATGAAAACTGCTGTAACGAAGTAATAACATAACAAAGCTATTGCAGGATTCGGCTCAACTCGAATACCTTAGTGTAAACCCGCCGCTAATTGCTAACCTTTGAACTTGTCAAGCTGTGTGCCTGAGATTGAAGACTGAGACCTAACCCTATCTAAGTTTCTGTTCACAAAACGCACATGCCAACATAAACGATCCCGGCAAAACATTTTCAGAAACTTCGTGCGACACCCAGCAGAGCAGAAATGAAAATCGCCAACACTTGACAGATGGTGATACAAAACATCGCACACTTTCAGGTGATGTGCAGTGGCGTCAATTATGGCAAGAAAGTGAGATTCAAGTTGTACGTATGCAAAAGCTGCTTCTGATGGCACAGTGAGATTCCCAAAAAGTTTGCTGGGGACGTGGTATGCTTTGAGCATTGTGAAATACTGGTGGGTACCCTTAAGCGTCTCACTGTCGTCTTTCAGTAACTGTGGGCAACTGCAACCGTCACATGCATTCCGAAGGAAGTGTTTGATGAGAAAACCAGCTACATAATATGCAGCGGAGTCATCGATAATATGGGAGTGAATGTTGGTCGCAAGTTCAGAGAGATCGTCTAGAGCGGGAAAGTCGTCAGGCTGTTGTTGTGCACACTCCTCATTATCCACAAGAGACGCTGTGGTGAGGGAGAATGGCGATAGCTGCTCCTGGAGGAGGTCACATTCATCATCCTCGACATTTCCGTATTCTGACAGCTTGAAGAGTTTTCTTATGCAGATGTGCTTCAGGCCACAAATAAATTGTGCTACATTGGGGTTGGTGTTGCAACCCTGTTTTTGCCTAATGTGGCCAAATATGTTCTCCAGAGGATCCTGTTGAAGCCTGCGTGTAACAGGTATTCAAAATTGTAATTTTTGGAGAGGTAGTCCCATAGTTGACAAATAGCCTGAATTGTAATTTGCCAACCTACGATGGTTTGCGGTTGACGTCTGCCAACAAACTGCCATGATGCAATCCAGGGAAGCTGGCCTCGGAGGAAGTCAATCAGCTCTGAATCATTTTTCATGATTGCATGCCGCAGCTTTTGCGAAGTTATTTTTTACTCGAGCTGTTCAAGGCATCGAAAATCCTGTCCATACGATCACAAAATTGAGCTGTAGTGATGGCCGAGGCAGGCAGCACCTTCACATACACCATTGCTGTGATAGCAATCGAAACTGGTGCACTGAGGACCTGAGTTGCTCTGCTGACCTTCATATTAGAAAAAGGTTTCTGATGAACTTGCCGTTTAGTCAACTTTGGAGCCAATTGCAACCGCGACTCATGTGAGGATTGGTAAAGGCTTACAATGTGCGACCAGTTAACGATGTCATCCCCAATGTATAACTTGTGTGCTTGGACATTATTGCGCGTTGTTTTAATTAAATGCGGAACATCAAAAATGTAATACACCCGCTTACCATTAACCTCAAAAAAAGGCTTTGCTACAGTCACTCTTAGTTGGTTAACGAGACTTACATTTGAACTGCCCTGGTCACAAATGACTGCTTTCACTGCAATAATAATGCTCCTAAGCTCCAAAATGAGTGACACCAGCAAGTTATGCATAACAGATGATGGTGTTGATGCGTGCCCTATAGTAAAAGCAACCGGTTGAAGCCACTTTCTCGAAACACCAACAAGAAGAAAAACCAGTGCTCGATCAGCGATGGTTGAAGTGCGATGAGTGCCATCATCTGTAAAACCCTGGACACCGTCTCTTGCAGCATCATAGTACAAATTCTTTTTGAGTGCTATTTCGTCGAAAACTAAAGCGCACACTCGGTCCCGTTCATTCCAAGCTTGAGTATTTGTTGCAATGGAAGAAAGGATTCCTGAATTATGCCTGGAGTCATCTTTACATTAGCTAGCCACCTCCTTAATGAACGCCGGGAGGGCAAAGAAAAATATGGAGCCAGAAATCGGTATGCTCGCGGACCTCGGAAGTTTAAGTGAAGAGCGAATTTCTTGAACCACACGGGAAACCGCTTGCCCTTGCGTTTGGGCCTCAAGCGAACATGTGCAGAAAGAAGTGTAAAAACCTCCTCGGTGACGTGCGGTCGGATAACTCCAAGGGCCTTTGAAGTCGATGACGGTGCTTGGTGAGGCTGTCTCCGCAGTCTTTTGATAGTTTTCTGCTGTGCTGCTACTTTGGCTTGCAGATGTTTAATGGTTTGCTTGTACTTCATTGATGGAGACATTGTCGCTGGCACACAGGAACGCACTGCAATAAACAAAAAAATGGATGTAAAAGCGAAGAACAACTAATCCCATACGAGCACTTTCCTCGCTCTTTCAGACCCAAGGTGCACAACTTTCTGTGGTGCAAAGTTTTTCGATTCCACTACCTAAAAACAAACCATTCACAATGTTGACAATGCACAAAAAAATGAAAATCACTGAGAGCCCACCCTTGCAATTTGTAAGTGAACACGTAGTGTCCTTTTGAGGATAGTTTCCTCAGAATGTCC
Source organism: Rhipicephalus annulatus (assembly GCA_013436015.1). Taxonomy (NCBI): domain Eukaryota; kingdom Metazoa; phylum Arthropoda; class Arachnida; order Ixodida; family Ixodidae; genus Rhipicephalus; species Rhipicephalus annulatus. Next base: position 4,121 of record WOVY01014673.1, read on the forward strand.
TAAACATAAAATAGCACATTAAAAACAGCTGCAATAAAAGCATAGTCACCATTTTCTCTAGGGCACTCAGGCGTGGAGCTGTTGGCGGAGACGTCTTCTGGAGGGTCTTGTGAAGCTTGTTCAGTGCCTCGGACAGTGCTGTCGGAACAATCTTGCGAGCGGCCTGCGGAAGTCTCTATATCAATCCACTCTGGTGTTGAAGTGAACATACAACTTACCGGTCATACAAGTTTCTTTTGTGACAACTGAAGGACTGGTTAAGGTTTTCTCCGGCAAGACGAAGTCAGCAGAAATTCTTTCACCAGCTACAAGGGAGCTGCCACCTGCAGAGGTTTGGTCAACAGTCAATTTGGGTAAAAAAAAAGAAATCGCGACACTGAACGCACCCTGCTCATCGGGGCACCTCAATGTGTGGGAGCCGCTCTTTGAAGCCTCTACCGCAGGTCCTGAAGAAATGAAATTACGACAATGTGTCAGTAAGAGGCTTAAAACAACACAGACTGAAGCTCATCCGCACCTTGCAGTGCAGCTTCTGCAGCCATGTCACAGTCACTACTTGAAGCGACGCTCAGAGAACCTGCATATATGTGCAGTTGGTACAAGTTACAAAGCTTGTAGCATAGGAAAACTTAAACAGCTCTTTCAAACGCATAAATTGGTCGAACGTGGAAGAAAAGAGAAGGCACCAACTAGGAAACAAGTAATTTGCGATTTTTGGAATTATCAACAGTGCCAGCTTTCACTGATGAAAGGTATACATACATGTGCACTCAGGCTTGAAGATAACGTGAAATAGCCCTTTAAAGTCTTTCAAAACAAGTTGCGCAGGTCAAAAGTATCAATAAACGACAGAAATGTAAAGCTGCTGTTAGGAAGGTAATAGCCCACAATTCACAAAATTTAAGACTTGCCTAGTGTTACTTCTATAGTGAGGTTTCTCCATCGGCTAGATCTTCGTGGTTAACTGTCGCCACTGATTTAATACAAGTGGCTGCTATTGCACATATTTGAGTTTCAGTCAATCACTTACATGGTGCAGCTGGTTGCACACTGGGAACAGCCATTCTTGTAAGCCTTGTGTGCCCAGGGTTCATGAAACTTTGAGCAGTAAAATGGTCGCTACAAACCCTGTACGTTGCGTACAATAGGCTGGCCGGCTTACTAAGGAGATCATCGCGTCCAGCATACTGCATCCATGCTTTCATCCTGCATTGGCAATGAACTATCAGCTGAAAGGGGAAGTGCTTGAATAGTGATTTTTTATTGTTACCCTCACTGAGCAAGTACGAACAATAAGCCAAAAGACATGCAAACCATACAAAAGCTTTAACACACCTGCCGTCCCGTGGTATGCGGAAAGAAACTCGTCCCAGGCTTCTTGTGGTTCTGCCATTGTTGAAGCACCACGATACACAGCAGTAGCTGCCGTAGCTTGGACCGCCGGACGGCATGGCACCAGCGCGGTCTGAAAATGTTAGTAAGTGGATGCTTCGCTGTCAAATTACGAAAAAGATATGTGCACGTCATAAGTGTACCAGCAAACCCCTTTGAATGATTAGCTAATCAATGCACAATACAAAACCAGTGATACGTCTTTGACCCATAAAACTCTGACTTACAAAGATAGACGTCAAGACCACGTACAAAGATCTTCAGAAGTTTCCAGGCCGCTATCCCTTGTAATGCAATGGTATCGCGGCCTGGAAACTTTAGAACATTTTCGTGCGTACGCAGTATCAGCAGTACATTGGGAAGAAAAATCGTAGTTGAAATTTGTGCGGTAAAATTATATTGGAAACGTCAAAAAAATTTGTGGGCAGCTTGCACTAGTGGCACAAGGCTAGCGAAGAAACGAAGATGATGGCCACTTGGCTAGTCCAGATTTGCCTCCGCCACACCAAGAATTATTCGCGTTCCGAGCCTTCGGGAAATGCGTCGTGAAGCATGCGAGGCCAGCGAACGCTTCTCAATATTTTGCACCGAGCCACCGAGCTTATAACCTAGCTGCCCAGCTATGCTCAGCGCACAGACGCTCGCGTCCGTGGCAGACGCAGCACGCGTCGCCTCGGCTTGACGCCGTGCCGCCTTTGCTATACTGCATACGTTGCACAATGTTCCCGTCTAGCCGCCGCATAGAGCCGCAAACTTTCTTTTTAGCGAACCTCCCCGTCCTTACAAGCTTCAGAAAAAGGTTACAACTGCGTGAATGAGACGCCACATAAGAAACAAACTCGCACACACGAAGCGCAACGTGTGTGTGTGCATCTTTCTATGATTGTTGCATGGTGTCTTATTCTCGCAGGTGTAACCGTTTTCTGAAAAAAAAATGACCCAACAAGCCCAACAACATGTCATTCAACAAGCTTCGCTTGAAAACGTGCCTCACCTGTTATCTCACGTACGAAAACGCCGACGTTGACGAAAGCTTCTCGCTGTCAGTCATGCATGGGCTTGTCGCTGGGTGGATGGTGTTTATGACAGTACGGCTGAAGAAAAATAATCGCGTAAGGTGTGTTAAATAAATTGTTTTTAGATGCGGAGCATCTAATACTCGAGGCTTGTAGTGCGGCGCCGTCCGAAAACTTCCTCCTCCTTCTTCCACCATCTGTGCATCCCTTCCTCCTCTACACACTGCGCGCGCTTCACTCCTCCACCATCTGTGCACCCTTCCTCCTCTACACACCGCGTGCGCTTCTCCTCTTCACGAACATTCGCTAGCTGTATAATGTAGCGCGCATGCGCCGTCACGCTTCGAGAACATCGGCAGCTGACGCGCGCGCATGCGCCGTCGCGCTTCGAGAACATCGGCAGCTGACGCGCGCGCATGCGCCGTTGCGCTTCTCCTCCTTCTCGAACATTCGACAGCTGACAGTGCATGCGCCGTCGCGCTGTATATATACTCAAGGTCGGCGCTCGCTCGCTCAGTTGCCGCTCGTCGGTTGGTTTGTACGGCGCGTCGACGTCCAAGGTCGCGGTGAAATGAATTCCAACGAATCCACAAACACAATGATCGACGTCCCTTCGACCAGCGCCGCCCTTTCGCATACGTGTGTACGTGTTCACTCATTTAACACCCCCTCCTACAACCACGTTAACCAATTTAGCCATCGACCCAAGTAAGTCGCCAATTTAACCACCCCATTTCACAACCACGTTAACCAATTTAGCCATCGACCCAAGTAAGTCGCACTTTAACACCCCGTTAACCAATTATATGCTCCGCTCCTCCTCAGTGTTCCCCCGAGGGAAGCTGCGGGCAATTTTTTATGTATAGAAAAGATACCAGATTTGGGCGTATAATTATTATTTTGTAAAAACAATTCTGTTGCCTTGATTATAACTGTTTTTTTGCACTTGCGTCCTCTGACGTTTGGTGAGAGCACTAGTTCGTTACGTAGTCGTGACGCACTTCCTGAGGCCAGGTTTCGCGGAGTGTCCTCTCTTGTCTTTTCCTTTCTCTATGCCAGAGTACATAATGATGAGAGGGGCGAAGCATCCCCTCAATCCACCCGTGCCTCCATCTTGCGACTGTCCGTGCGTTCATCCGTCCATCCGTGCCTCCATCGTGCGACTGTCCGTCCTTGAGTCCGCCTGTGCGTCCATCCGTCCGTGCGTCTATCTGTGCGTCCGTGCGTCTATCTGTGCGTCCGTCCGTCCGTGCGTCCATATGTACTTCCGTCTGTGCGTTCATCCCTGCATTCGTCACTGCGTTCGTCTGTCTGTTCATCCGTGCGTGCGTCCCGCCCATCTCTGCGTCTATCCATCCGAGCATCTGTCTGTCTGTCCATTCGTACGTCCGTTTTGTGAACAGTCCAAGTACCGCCATCTCGCATATTTACATCATATATTCATCATACAGAAGTACCGCCATCCGGCGGACATTCCAAGAACTGAACGAGAGTTGGCAGGGTCGGAATAGAAGAGCGGCACGCACGTATACTCTCTTACGGCCTGCGCTTCGTGTCTAGTTTTCGCCTTTCAACGCTGCTACTTCATGGCAATGTGGCCCAACCCTGGCTAAACTTGTGGGTTTAGAAAAATGGTTAACGATTTAGAGTACTTTGTACTCTACTATGGGAGAGCTGAAAGCCGTCCCTGGCTAAACCGTGCTAAAACCAAGGAGGTTACGCCCAGCGAGTTTAACGTGACAACCCTTTCTGGTCAGATGGTGATGCATAGTGCGTCCTTCTGGTACTAGATTTTTCTAGTAAGCATCAAATTCAAGGCAAATTTCTTTAGAGATTAAGCCTCCAATACGCTACTCTGGAAGGTATTTAATCTGGAACAACTATCTTTTTATTTAAGAATAACGTGCGCGGGTTTCGTCCTTAATTGAAAAGGGTGCGTGCGTGCCGCTACTCTACTCCAGCCGTGGAGGTGGCTACCTACTACTACGATGGCGAAGACTACTACTACGACGATGACTACTACTACTACTACTACTACTACTACTACTACTATTACTACTACTACTACTACTACTACTACTACTACTACTACATACATACATCGCGGACGCGCGACTCACAGCATAGGAAGCTTCGCCCCCCAAAACGAAGCTTCTCATGGATTATCAGAGAGCTGAAGCAGCTTATGGCGATGCTAAATGCGGTGTGCGTATACAACTACTGTTACTGCGCATGCGCAACGGCAGGCCCAAGCGCTGCCAGAACGCGCTCACGCTCGAGTGCGTTCGCACCTGTGTGAGGCGTACAGTGTTGATTGATTGATTTGATTGATTTGTGGGGTTTAACGTCCCAAAACCACCATATGATTATGAGAGACGCCGTAGTGAAGGGATTCGGAAAATTCGACCACCTGGGATTCTTTAATGTGCACCCAAACCTGAGCACACGGACCTACAACATTTTCCGCCTCCATAGGAAGTGCAGCCGCCGCAGCCGTGAATCGAACCCGCAGCCTGCGGGTCAGCAGCCGAGTACCTTAGCCACTAGACCACCGCGGCGGGGCAGGCGTACAGTGGGAAGTAATGTGTGGGATTGGGCTATATCTGTTATTCTATAATCAAGCTGATGAGCGCGAAAAATTTACGCCATCAACACAAGAGACTCTTGTGTTCCCGCCTCTAGCAGCCGTGAACACAAGGATTACCCAGCCGCTTACCCATCGTAAGGAGCTGGGTAAGACGTTGTGTCTTCTAGGCCTACACTCTCTCATCAAACATGTGGTAGCGTCGAATGAGATTTTTAGACGCATGATGAACCCACGTGCTCCCGCGTGGCGTGGCGATGAACCCTCGTGGCGGGCTCCAACAAGAGTTTGGGATGAGTAACAGCAACATAAACTACAGTGAATTCATAGTGTGCTCCACTTGCAAGGACGCGTTAACATCTGACAAGGTGCCCGTGATGAACGAAACCCTAAGTCGACCCATGCGCTGCATTGCATGATGCTCATTGCTGCTCATGGTTAACTTGAGTGGGAGAGGACGCAACTTTGTTCAAGTACTGATAAAAATAACGATCGGCTTAGAAATCCTTATCTTATGCCACGCCGTGGTGGTTCGGTGGTTAAGGTGCTCGGCTGCTGGCGCACAGGTCGCGGGATCCAATTCCGGCTGGGGCGGCTGCTTTATTGATGGAGGCGGAAATGTTGTAGGCCCGTGTGCTCAGATTTGGGTGCACGTTAAAGTGTTCCAGGTGGTCGAAATTTCCGGAGCACTCCACTACGGCGTCTTTCATAATCACACCGGTGGTTTTGGGACGTTAAACCCCACATATCATCATCTGCCTCGGAGACGCAATGGTTATGGCCTTCGGTTACTGACCCGGCAGTCACGACTTGGATCACGGCTGCGGCTTTCGCACTGCGGTGAAGTGCTCGAGGGCTGTGTTTTGTGGGATGACAGTGGATAATAAAGAATACCAGATACCACAAATCTCCGGCGCCATCCACTACAGCATGCCCCAAAATGACACCGTGGTTATAGCATGTTAAACCATTGATATTATTAATATTATCGGTGCACTTGACTACCAAGCTACGTCGTCACTGTACGTATATGAATGATTAGATCGTCTGTTACTTCATGACCACATTATGGCGGCGTCTTTATGAGCCGCATACGAGCGTACCTTGCGCACGAGACAGACAGCGGTACTCCTGACAACGATGATTCCGACAATTCTTTGTCCGTCCTGTAACGTCGGATATCACTTCAATAATCCCGATATGAAGCTTTGCTTTCTCTTTATAACTCTCTCCCAGGCGCACTCAGCGAGCATACCTGACCTGCGCCTGCGCATCGGCGCACGAACTAACGAGTTTACAAGAAAACCGGAACGATCAACCACCAGACTATCGACAGTTACTTATGCATGTTCGCGCGAGCGATACATGGCTGGCTTTGGCGCCTGCAACGATGTGCACCTCGTCCGTCATGCTTTTCCGACCCCGGCGGCGTGGTTAGCCCTGGCATTCCTCGTCGGCTTCCATCAGCACAATGAAGTGGGCGTCGTCGCGGACGATGCCGTCGAAGGCCGCATCAATTCGCCCTTTACGTGCCTGGGCCGACCGTACGGCTTCTACGCCGACCCCATGTCCGGATGCCACGGCTTCCACATCTGCAACCCGCAGGTGATTGGCGGCGTGCTGCACTCGCGCATCTACAGTTACCAATGCCGAGGAGACTGGGTGTTCGACCAGCTGCGCTTCGCCTGCGTGCCACCGAACGCGACCAGACCAGATGTCTGTGAGCAAGTCGAGAGGTTCTACTACATCAACGAAGCGTTCACCATGCGTACCAAGCTTCTGGAGTCTCGGGTTTCCAAACGACTCTTCAGCTGCGACCGAATCGCGCCTGGAACGTACGCCGACGTGCGTTCGGGATGCAAGTACGAATTTACCATTTCTATTATCTTGCATCGTATAACCTGTATGTTGTTGTGCACCAGGGAGAAAATATACCGCGATTTTCGAAAATTACCGCACGTTCGATTTCACGTCATCTAGAACAGTTGATCATTGGCTATAATGACCTCATACACACAACGTTCACATGAAACAATGCTTAGATGAGCAGTTAAAATCAGAAACACCCTTGCTCAGACTTTTGTTGAGGGTTGAAGGTGTCGCATGCGTGCTAAATATCAAATCCCCAAACGTGAGGTGGGGCCACCCATTGTGCATATGTGTAATCAGATCGATATCTGTTCTTTCGCAATAATTAGTGATTGAAGTTTATCCGGAAAGAACGGATTTTGCGCTGACTGATTATAAGCCACTGCGGAGGCTACCCGGTTACGGTAGTCGGCTGCTGACCCTCGGGAGGCGGGTTCTAGTCCAACCGCAACGGTTGCATTTTGATGCCGCCCAAATTCTAGATGCCCGCGTACTCTGCGACGTCAGCGCACGTCAAACAACCACCGATTGTCAAAGTTATGTGAAGCCCTCCACTACGACGTCTCTCGTAGCGTCAGTCGCCTTAAAACCTTAAGCCCTTTTCACCCACACATTGACTAATTCAACAGCCAACCAGCGTTCTAACAGCCTATTCAGTCGGTTTGAGTTCAAACAATATTGGACGCTCGTGTGCTTAAATTTACGTTCTGTCAAGTAGGCAATGATTCAGAGGATACCCGCTCTACATGCCAACGTTACTTGTAGGCGGTTTTTAAAACACTGGAACATGTAAAACGTAATATAAAGGGCGCACTGCAGCGCATACGAGGCTTATCGTGGCGTGCTAATAATTCAGAACAAAATTGTGCGACTACAAAGAAGTATGCCCTAACAATTTTTTATTTTAATATCGCACAAGTATCGACTGTTTCTAATATGGACGAGAAGCAAAAAGTTCTTCTATACAGCGATCGGCGCACTCTGGCTTGTGAACCCACGAGTGCACAGATAAAGCAGATAATACGTGTGCATCTCAAAGCAAACAGCGTAGCAGACGGCGCTCGCTCACGATTGATCTGAGCTTGCGCATCATGCGTAAAACTGCGTTCCTCCTCGTCTACATCAGTTCCAATCATTTCCAGGTCAATGCGAGCACCATATTGCTGAATGGCAAGTTGGTACGCGTATACAAATCGGGCCCTTACAGCTGTACAAAGCGATACATGTACGACGATCTGAAGGAATGAACTATATTATAGCGACTGATGTCATGTCTTTGATTGATATGTGGGGTTTAACGTCCCAAAACCACCATATGATTATGAGAGACGCCGTAGTGCAGGGCTCCGTAAATTTCGACCACCTGGGGTTCTTTAACGTGCACCCGAATCTGAGCACACGGGCCTACAACATTTCCGCCTCCATCGGAAATGCAGCCGTCGCAGCCGGGATTTGATCCCGCAACCTACGGGTCAGCAGCAGAGTACCTTTGCCACAAGACCAACGCGGCGGGGCCTGATGCCATGTCTACTGAATGAACCAGACCAAAATGTCCCGTATGTCATTGCGAAAATTGCGAATCTTTTTGTAGAGCTCGTGAAAAAGTATATCACAAAAGTCGGGTGTTGGTGCTTTCTGCCTGAATCACCCGGTCATCGAATGAAATTGAAAGTATGTCAGAAAAGTCGGGTATCGGTGCTTTCTGCCTGAATTACCCGGTCATCGAATGAAATAGGTGAACGGACAATAGGGCTCTGCTTTAACCACCGACAATCAGAGGAGCCAGTTTGTATCTGTGTGTTTTCCGGCTTTCGATCGATTGTTTAGTGCCTGTTTATTTTACGTCTATTTGTTACGGTAACGTGCTTTTCCTATGAAATCTCGCCATTCGTTACGACTTGCATATTAAGCACAATTTCTGCACGCCACCCACACTTGGTATCTTGCGGGCATCGGTGCTGCTTGCGAAACAGACAAGTGCTCGTATCACGATGAGCACTTGTCACCACGAACGGCAGAACTTGGCGCGCGCTCGTTGACAAGCAAATAATTTATCCGCCAAGTTACTTTTCTCTCTTGATTGATTGATATGTGGGGTTTAACCTCCCAAAACCACCATATGATTATGAGAGACGCCATAGTGGAGGGCTCCGGAAATTTCGACCACCTGGGGTTCCTTAACGTGCACCCAAATCTGGGCACACGGGCCTACAACATTTCCGCCTCCGTCGAAAATGCAGCCGCCGCAGCTTGGATTCGAACCCGCCACCTGCGGGTCAGCAGCCGAGTACCTTAGCCACTAGACCACCGCGGTGGGGCTACTTTTCTCTCTTGAAGTCAGTATGTTCAGAACTATAAGAGGACGTTGGTTACCGCCTAGAGCAATCGAAAGCACAGCTACTTAGTTACGATTGATCATGAGAGATTTTAAGGCGTGCGAACATTTATCCTACACAACAGGAAATAAAATTAAGAGACGTTTGCATTGTCTTGTTCTGCTCTCTTGGGGCAGTGTCGGGATGCCTTACTTTATTTTATGAATGGAATACAAAAAGGGAAATTTGAGAGCTTGTCTATTTTTTTTGGTAAGACACTCTTCAATGGAAACCAATATACAATGATGCCAAGTAAGGCATTGAGAGCACCGTTTGTAATCTGTTTAACTGAATTGTAGTAACTATGATATGAATAAGAAGGAAGAAAGAAAATTTCAACGACAAAGACCGACCCTGCATAATTTCGAGTAAACCGACCGATGCTCTGACGACCATCGCGTATGCGCAGCTTATAACACCAAGCAGCTAGAATGAAAAAAAAAAAACGCAATAAACATTCCTCGCCATGTCTCAATGTATAGCCCAGTACTTTTTTCCTTAGTACTGATAATTATTTTGTAGTCGTCCGCTGTGACAGACTCAAAAATACACATATTGTGGTTTTGACGTGCCAAACACTAGAAGCCATGCACGTACAAACTGACTTATGAGTCAACTTATTTAGATTCATGTCGAGCCTGGATGAGTGATTTTCTGAGTACGGTTGTGGGAGGTGATTGAAAGGAAAATAATAAAGGCAGTGTTAAAGGATAAGAAGAGAGCAGAGTGGGTCAAGGAACAAGCGGGTGTTAAGGGCATCGTAATCCGGCTGATGATGTTGATGATGATGATAATGAGTGGAGTTGAGAAATGTTTCGATGAATCTGAGGCCAAGTAGAGCGCTAAGCGCGAATACATTTCTCGAGAGAGTTTGAGTGCACACCAATTTTCATTTTGTGCGACCCATGCCAGCAGCCATTACTCAATTGCGCAGGTCGTACTTCATGTGCGCTATCGTCGATGGCGAAGAGATCGGAGCCAGGATGTCTTGCCCCATGCCCACTGTGTTCGACCAGCGCACCAAGAGTTGCCAGTTTCCCGACTTGGCAACCCCTTGCGAGCTGTCGGAGATGTACTTCGACGTTCCCAACTACGAATACATCAAGCTTACCCAGAAGCCGACAACAGTATTCAACCTTTCCCCTCGAGGCAATGTCCGATTGCCTAGCATGCCGGAGCATTCTGCGTATCGGAGTCCAGTTGGGAACAAGGTGAATCTCAGTACATGCTCACTGGGGGGCTTGAGTCAGCTCTGTTGACTGTCCCCGTGTTCATTTTGTTCAGATAAGGGTGTGATGCAGGGGATTGTGATGAAAGCAGCTATAGAACTCAGCAGGAATTCTGTCTACTGTACTTTACATGTGGGGAACGAAGATGACAGCCCCTACAAAGTAATGAAGTTTAACAAGTAACTACTCCCCTAAACTTTTACTTGGAATGACATTGCTCATAAGCACTTGCCGAAAGTAATGTCATTACATTGCTCTGTCTTTTAAAATGTAATTCTATTACTTCAGAATTACTTGGACAGAAGTGATTAAAGTGTACGACACATCAGTCAGTACTCATGTGCACCCGTTAGCAAAAGTATACGGACTGTGGATGCGCAAGCCGAAATCGCCGCCGCTAGCCGTCTGATGTCGAAAGCATTCCGGATATAAATGTCCAAGTTCGAACGCTTCAGGATTGGTATTTGGTATAAATGGCATTTCTTAGCTTTCTTTCTTTTTAAGGGGTTTTTTATACGTTAAAAAAGCGGAGATACTGTATTTTAGTGAAATGTAATCGGAACAATAGCGAGATATATTCTTAAAATTACTTGCTGAACGTAATACTAACTTACCGGCCCCAAAAGTAATGAGTTACAAACCTAATTACAGCAAAAAGTAATTTCAGTAGTTTGATCAATGTAAATTAGTTGCTGCCAAGACTGGGGTGCATAATGTTAATTCCTTTTTACGCTCTTTAACATTTACCCCAAAGTAGCTCAAAACAAACAGATAAGAGAGGAACTGCCTTGCCCTATGTGATGCCGTTGTTGCCAGACTGGAGATGCGAGACTGCTAAACTTGAATGACCTTCCCGTTCATTCCTACAGTGTCATTTTATTCGCATTTGTTAAGGGTGACTTGAAACCAACTCTATTGTGCCGTGTCTGAACATTATTATTTTACTCTTAATTTCACTAACAAATCAAACTTTCGTAAATTTGTAATGGTCTATTGGTCTGCCAGGTCGCCAAGTTCAAGGATGGTTCATGCAGGTTATAGAAAAAAAATCATACGCCTAAGTAAATTTTATAGTGTCCTCTCCGCTGGCCTTCTCTGCATAATTTATGTACATGCGCACATTGTACCTTAACGAATTTCTGTTTTTTTTTTCGCTTGCGATTCCTCTGTACCAGTATCTCTCTAGCTGTTCTCGTCGATCTGTGCCAGTTGCACTCGCTGAGGCCTTGGCACTCGCCATCTGTTTGGTCGCAGGGTTTTGGCCTTATCGTTTACGACACGGCTATTGCCATTTGCGGGAACAAACAGCACTCTCTCATCTCGCTGCACTCCACGTGGCGCTTTGTTGCGAACCGCGGTTAGACAGTTCTCTGTGTAATAGACATGCGGGAAACGCTACGAAGGCTAGACAGATTCGTCTGGTTGCTAGCATTCTCTATGCATACATAGTGCCTCGCTACTCGAAATACGATTGCGTGGTGAAATAGAGTATATATATACTTTTATTTCGTAAACGTATGGCTGAGCTATTGCCGTACGGGCGTCGGTGGTCGTAAACTACTAAACACCGCTGTGGCGACAGAGTGATAGCGGAGCAACACGATTGTCCGTACGTCCTGCAACCGCAGTTCACCACTTCCGGTCGCGACTAGGAGGTACTGCATCGCATACTCTTGGCTGGCTGCCCTCGAGTGCGAGTCTCACGCCTGAGTCGATGCAACGTTGCGTCCACGAGTTGTAAGATTGGAGTTGTAGTATGCTGCGTTTATTACGCGTAAAAGCATTGTACGTCACAAAGACTGCACATCTAAGCGCGGAAAGTGAGACTTCTATGAGTAGAACATACTTGCGCGTAGGTTTTCACAGCGTTGTGTTGGGACTATTGCATGACACAGACTCCACTTTTTGAGACCTGCCCTGTGCTTGTCGTCTATGATGTCGCGAATAATATATTCCCGGCAGAATTTCGGGGTAGTCGAAATAATAATAATAATAATAATAGTAATAATAATAATAATAATAATAATAATAATAATAATAGTAATAATGATAATAGTAATAATGATAATAGTAATAATAATAATAGTAATAATAGTAATAATAATTAAAGGTAAAAAATAGTAAGAGTAGTAATAGTAGCAATGATGACGACGATAATAATCACCGGTGCCTTTGTGTTTAAATGCTCAATGAAAACGCCACAGGCAGAAGGTTAACCTAGAGACTGCACTATGGTGTGCTCCGCCATGATATCGTGGAGTTGGCATCTTCAATCCAGGGCGTTGTCACCCGCTTGCAGATTTTCCCTTGCTTGATGCACTCTAATATAAAATATAACATCCCAGACTGAAAACGAGGATGATAGACATAAGTAATAAGTGCATGTGCGTGTTTTTTGTGTATACACTGTTTGTGTTTATTTTATATGAACAACAAACAAGCTGGCCGCTGTTTCGTCTTTAGTAAAATATTTCCTTTGTCTTTTTTTTTCTTTCTCTACGGCAACGCCACGCTACCATGTTTAAAAAAATGCGAAACCAGTTGCTCTCATCTGAAGTTATCTTGGCTGGACTCGGGGTGAGGCACATCATGGCGAAGCACGCTGTCACGGCTTCCAACGGCCACAGCGTCCCCGAGGCGCCGCCATCGAACTTCAGCTGCTGGGGTCGTCAGTACGGCTACTACGCCGACGTGGAACTGGACTGCGAGTACTTTCACGTGTGCACCGTCGTAGTGGGCACCGAGGGACAGCGACTGTTCCTGAAGTACTCGTTTCATTGCGACGAGGGCACTTTCTTCGACCAGGAACAATTTGAGTGCCGCATCCCCGCGGAGGCGCTGCCGTGCTCCCAGGCTCAGGTTTACTACGACCGAAACTCCGCGTGGAACGAATAAGGAAGAAGTGAGCCTGTGGACAACATTTCGATGACTGTTAACCAAACAGGACGTGTGAAACGAATTCATCTTTAAATGGCTACATTTACGTCAGTGAGATAGGCCTTGATTGACGCAGTTAGAGAATAAAGCTAAGTCTTGTTTAAGAAACTCTGACGTTATTATCCGGGTGGTGGCGTGGCCTGCCGTAGTTACGGCGATGACGTGGCTGTCGGCTGTTCGCTGCTTGTCAAAGTCAGCGTCACTTCAGTTCGTCGACCATTATACGGCTTTGAGAAACCAGCAAAAAATAAATATTCTCGTGTTTAGCACGAGAATTTTCACACAATGTTCTGACATCAAGGATGTAGCACTGAATCCTAGTTCACCCTTAAAAAAAAGTTTTTGAAGTGAAAAGCTTCCGTAACAGCAATGCTAACACACCGGTTATCTCACCAAAGCGCGGCTTCAAGAAAGCAGAGAATAAGAGTAAGTACCAGTTTCCTCCTTGCACTGTTCCTTAGAGCACATGTGTTTGTGACAACTTGTGGCATAGTCATTTCACGTTACGCGCACTTCGTTTTCCTTATATCTCACGCCCACTTCCCTTTTAATTGACGGAGTTTTCGCCCAAATTATGACTCATTGTTGACGATTCAATCCCCATGAAAAAAAAAAAGCTCGTTGCTTTATTATTGTTAGTGTATTCTAGAAGGGGCTCGAGGTGCAATAAACGACACTAAGTACATGCAAAATAAGCGCACCGTTGCACTTATCGGTTCTTTGTGTCGCGCTTCGAGCATCACAGCCATTTTTTGCGATGTGCGTACTAAAAACGGCGCCTACGCCATACTTTACCGAGTCACGTATGTAAATAATCCTGCGATTGCAAGATCGCACGTGCCGAAGCCGCAGCTCTTACTATAGGTTGCCCAAGCGGTGAATTCACCCAGGCGATGTGCACTTGTTTGATGAAATGCATCTATCCTTGCCTTATAACTTGGCTTTATTATCGCTTCTTCCGCCATGTTTCGCCGTGTGTGCTATCGGTTAGAGCTGTCGATGGCAGGACTACAAAGCGTGTGCTCAAAAGCTTCGAAATACTATCGCCGTGCGCACGACACACGAGAAAAGACGGGAAATATAGTCTCCTCACTTCAGTACGCAGGCTAGGCTCTGATGTCTTTTGCAAACGAATCGAATGCGTCTGTAGCCTTGTTAACTTGAAGAGTGAGGCACCCCATCTGATCAGAACGTTTACGCCCCGGGATATCAACCGTTCTGCTCTAGACGTGTACATAAACTTCTCATTTTGTTGGTCAACGAATCAATTTTTGGTGCCATCCCAACTTAATATATCCGTGCACCTTCGCGCCCTCAAGGATCAGAGGCTGTTCTTTCGCTTAGATTAGGAGCCGATAGATGTCGCGTGTAGTTCACAAAGTCAACGTCGATGCTTTCGCTTTTCTCAAGCTCGAAATACGCGCCTCGCCGGACTCGTTTGGTGACTCCCGAATAGATGGCACCGCTGTGCGGTCTCGTGATTTCACGGCAGCAGTGACGAAACTCGAGCTTCCACTTGCTGAAAGCCAGGTGGGACGGCTTCGCCCTGCCACGGGCAGCTGTTCGGGTTCCTCAGCGTTATGTAGTTGCATATGCGCTTGTTTGTGCATGTAGTACCGTCTGTTGTATTGCCCCTTAAGCCTTTTCACACTCTCGTTTATGCGTGGTGCACCCTCTGACGTTGAATCGAGATTCCTAACTCCAATGAAAATAAGTAGCAAAATACGAAGTGATGCGTTCGCCCACATGCTGTTCGCATATACGTGCAGAGAGGGAGGGGGGTTGTCAAAAGTTCCCCGGGCCACTCTGCCTTAGGAATGCATGGGATAAAGGCCCGGCAACTTTTGACCAGCTCTGTTCGTGTGCGTGTGAACGTTATATTGTGATAATTGTTGGGGCTTTACGCCTCAAAACCACGATAATGTTAACAGCGAAGCGGAAAGATATGGTCATTGTAACTAACTGGGGTTCTTTAACGTGTACCTAAATCCAAGTGCACGGGCCTCTAACAGTATTACCTCATCTGAAAATGCGGCCGCTATGGTACCCTAATGAGACGACCCCTAATCACAAGGACCAACAGCCAGCACTGGCAAAATAGCTGTGATCTATAGCGCGTGCGCAGGCTGCCACATCAGGGGGACAGGGGGACGGGGGGGCGAAGGTTCATCGCAGTGCCCCCCCCCCCCCCCCACTATAATGCTCCCCCATTTGCTCCCGCACGCTAAGCTATAGTTTTGCAACGCCAAACCTTTGCATTTCATTCAAGTTCTGGCGGTGTTATGACGTCCTACGTAATGTTTCTTCTCTTGTTCCATGACTTTGTTGCATGTGACCGTGTTCTGAAATGACGGGACTGCATTCCTTGAGATTTTGAAACACGCATGAGCAGCAGCAGTCAACGATGTCAGCTCGGTACTGCGCCAATGCACTTGATAGGCGTGCGCCACGCACCATATGCTGGCAGCTTAACTCTTTCCTTACCACGGGAAAATTGGCCTATTTTTGTATGTTGCAGCTAGGAATTTTCTGTGCCGTCGCTACTAGATTTACAGTGCCATGCAATACATCAAAATAAAGATGAATGTGCTTTTCAATGCTTCTTATTTTAAAACAATAAAGAAAATTCATTTGGCAAAAAAATTCGTTTACAATAAAAATAAAAAACTTTTGAAAAATTCTATTTGAAAACGAAGCGATTTCTCAGACAAAAAGTTTTCTGAGAAATTTCGAAATATACAAAATGTTTAGTAATCACAGGGCAACATTATTTAGAAGAATCGTTAAAATTGACAAATCTGTTTTGAGTTACAAAAAAATTGCCTGATGCATAGCGAAATAGCGAAGTTCTGAGTTGGTCCTACGCGAGATTTTTTTTTTAAGGAAAAAAACTTTACAGCAAAATATTACATACCGAAATGCAAGTACTAAATGTAGGGTTTGAAAGGTACATTTGACGGAGGAACTGGCAGATCTAAATAGGTAACAAAAATTGACAAACACAAATAATTAGGTACGTTCACAACAAATGTCGTAATGATTTACTTATATCTTCCGAGTATAAAATTATGGAAAATTATGAGAGATGCAAAATATTTAAAACAGCGTATTGGACTAGGATTGAAAAAATTAAACGCAAGACAGCTGCTACGCGAGTGTGCATTAGAAACAGAAGACGATGGCTCGGCATGCGAGCTGAGGCTCAAGGACAGAAGAGTGCTGTAGCGTAAAGATCATATTTTTTTAGTGTTCAGCCATCATAACTATGGTTTACCAACTTAGGCAAAAAACAACTATTAACGGAGAGACATCAAAAAGATTATGAGCTGTTGGGAATGCTGTTGAAAACAGATTTCTTTTTTTTACTTTCATTTAAACTGCCACCCTTTTTTCTGATTCTGCAGTGCGAAGTGAGCGGCAACATTCGAAATACATAATTGACTGCGAATTTGCAAACTTAGTGGGTCGAAAACGTAGATTGAAAGCAAGATAGGCACACAAATAGGTTGAAGCAGCGTTTTTTTTTTATTCACTGCTCACTGTGCTCTTCCTCATTATTCAACAACTAAAGTCAAAAGCTCAGCCCTTAGTATCATAGTGCGCTCAGATATCTCGTGCTTTGTAGGAAATACCTAAACTATTGCTGTACATGTTCTTAAGCTGGCCGAAAAGCCGCTAGATATACTAAATAGATGGGAATTCATTTTATGCTGGAAATAATAAATAAGTGATGTTGGCACGTCTGTGAAAGAATAGTGGAACCTTTGTGCATAGCTTTAGGCGGTTTATACGTAACCAACGCGAGGTTGTATTCCAAAAATTGTGCATCGTAACGAGCACCAACCTAACATGTTAATTAACAAGCACCAACTGGCCCCAAATATCTGCTTTTAATAGCCTATTCCAGAATAGTACGTTTTAGATAAATTAGGTGATTGTCAGCAAAAGTACGTATATGTAGACGTAGATCCTAAACTTGTATATTTGTATATACGTATATTTGTTTGCGATTCACTTCACTTTATTCTTGTAATGCGAGCTTGTGCGTTGGAAAAATTCAAGATATGCGCCAACAGAACCTGCTGAAAGATAACGTTTCATAGTAACATGCATTCACCGAGAGCACCCGGGTCGATCCTTTTTTTTTTAATTTTCAGTCAATTTAATAGCGCTTGCACTCCCCCTTCACCTACAACCAACTGGATTCGACCAGCTTTGAGCAAGCGACGATGTCATGTGATGGTTAAAACATTGAAGGCTGCCGACAGTGACTACGTGTAAAATATTTCACTTTAGTTCCTCACGCCGATTCTTGTTCTCGGTGAAGGACAGAACATGAAGGCAATGAGATCATATGCGCTTAAGCTTTTGACACAAACTTTGCTCGTATATCGGATTAAATCTGTCATTGCAATTGGAAGTGTGTGCCAAGGTCTGAATATGAAGGGACACGAGATGAAGCCACTGGCTTGAATTTCTTTCGCTTGAAAAATCATGCTATAATGTCGTTTTGTGTAACTTCATTATGATGGTGACACCACTAATTTGGGCATTAGGTGACGTCATCACAGTGGCTGCTCTGACCACGTTACTCGCTGCATCATTTGTGTTGACGATGAACTCGGTGGCTGAGATGGAGGAGGAGGGGGAAAAAGGACACTTTTCGCGTTTGATGAGTCATTTAGGGCTATCGGCATAACATGCTGCTGTTAACTTCAGTACAACTATATTTAGTGTCGTTAACCTGATGTGCGGACAACTGCCTTGTATTCAAATTCAGGCGGCATTGCTATAGCTCGTTTACGGCTGTAGCAGGGTCAAAATACAGAGGCCATTTCTGTGCGATAAGATGCCGTACGATTTTATGGGGGGCGATGACCGACTGATTACAAGAACTTGCGTCCTTGCCTGTCTGACGCACTTGTCCTTGCATTTTTCCTATCCAGCCTCTGGTTGTGTTGCGCTAATGTTGCACCATGACATAGAACCATGCCAACTAGCTCACTTGTTTACGCTGCCATGTGTTGTTTGTTCTTCCTCAACGGTAAAACGAAGATAAACACGCTTGTTTGTCTCCTCGTTTTACTTTATCGCGATCGGCACTGAATCTGAACAATACAGCTGTGACGGTTCCTAAACACAGGACGCACTGCTTCAGCCACTCAGGCACCGGATAGACTTGGCACAGCGGTCAGTGCAGGACTTCGGCGAAAGCGATAGTCATACCGTACGCTAGACATACCCTAACGTTGTCAAAACAAAAAAAAGGGGGGGGGACGGCAGGGTGATCAGGTGCATCTAAAGATCTAAATGCGATCAACTCTGAACTTTGTGCCCATAATGTCCTAAAGTACTTCAGAAACGTTTGTTTTTACAAAATCGAGCGTAAACGTGTCGTTTGAATATATTCAGATTACCTGCAGTTTAGTACAGATCTCTTCAGATTACCTACCGGTTCATAAACACACATACATATAAGCTGTGCACTTAAGTTGGCTACACTATTCTTACAGAAGAAATACTTCACCGCACACTGGCAGTTGAGGCCACTAAACAAAAAAAAACATTTCCGATGAATACTTCAATACATTAAGCGCCGAAGACTACATAAACTACAATTTTTGGGGCACTCTCATGTCACATATTTTGATGTGCAACATGTAAAGTTTACACACCGTTATCAATTGTAGCGTCTTTAATCTTAGTTCGATGTATTTAAAACTGAAGTTTTACAATGCTATATGCAAGGCTGCCCACCATGGGACGAAAAGCAGTTTTTACTGTAGGGAATTGTTCCTAGTTATGGGCGGAAACTTCTACGAGGAAATGAACGTGCGAAACAGGGGCCGATGTCATACAGATCTTCCGCAAGTGCTCATTTCTATGGGGCGGCTACGTCCACTTATACTCGTCGAGCGTCAGAATTGACTGAAAGTTTTATACCAGCGTAAGGTGTTTCTGAAAGTTCAGGCCAACATATTAGATGAAGCAGTGGCATATGAATAAATGAATACACTTTATTTAAAGTTAGCCGAGCAGTTCCGTTCGGAACAGGTGACTAACACTCTTCCCCCGCATCGCCCAAAAGAAACTTGTCCTGTTCCTCCCCCCCCCCCCCCCGGATAATCACGCTGGTGCCTCAGGTGATTGCTCGAAATTCTTGAGCCTGGTGTCTCCGGCTTGCCGGATGGCTCATGGCTGGTCAGCCGGAAACATTCTTGTTGTTGGGGGGGTCAACTATATTTTGTGCATGTTCGCGTGCGTCTTTGCATGTCTACCTGCATATCGTCGTCATCATTATCATCACAAGCATGATCAGAACCACCGTGACTACGCCCGCTGCTGTACAAAGGCCTCTCCCATGTTCCGCCAATCGAACCAGTCCTATGCTTTCTGCTATCACGCTATATTCGCAAACTTGTCAATTTTATCTGACTACATAAATTCATGTCGTTTTCTTACGCATTTAACTTAATACTCTTAGAATCCAGTCAGTTACCTTCAATGACCAGCGGTTATCCTGCTCACGCGCAACGTGTCCAGCTCATGTCCATTTCTTCTCGATTTCAGCTATGGTATCCTTAACCCCCGTTTGTTCCATGACCTACTCTTGCTGTCTCTTAAGGTTTAGCGTATCATTCTCCGTTCATCGCTCGCTGCATCGTCCTCAATTTAAGTGGAACCCTGTTTGTTGAGCATGCAAAATGAAAAAAAAATCATAGGGGAATCTTTTACTACCTTGGCTACACCAGCGTGTTGAGGATCGTAAAGATTCGTGCATACGAGTCGCATCCAACGCATAAAAAATGTTGGCCCCTTATCTGCATGTTAATCTGAAAATGTCATCGAAAGACGATAGTCTTGCGTGTGGAGAGAGGAAACAAAACATTTATCTGATGTTTTGCGCAAGGAAATTGGTGAATGGTATTCTGGAGGCACTGCGTCAGAGTGCTGTTATGACCGTCGTCAGCAGGCGCCATGCTGTCGCTGAGAAGCGTATCCGGGCAGCGTTCCCTTGCCTGGAACCCCAGTTTTCTCGGAACCAGCGTCCAGAGCTGACGGGGGAGCGGCGCTCTTTTAATCCTCAGTCAAGTAGCCGACCGGCCGACTGCCTATGCCCGCCAGGCATTGTCCCTGCTGGCCGGAGGGCGAGACGTAGTGTCGCCAAGACGCCGCGACGCCACAGAGAGGACAACAGGGACGGCGTTTTCCTGGGAGAGACCGCGGTGGCTGCCGCGGATCGCCCCGCTAATTGACCGAACAAAATCGGCGGACCCTTTGAAGTATGCGGCCAGGATCGTGGGCACTCTCAACTTAAGGCACACACACGACGAGGAAGAGCCCTGTTGGCGCCACCACAGTGCAGTGTTCCCGTGGACCTTGCATGCTCACCCCCCCCCCCTCACCTGTGCGTGCGTGATTGGTGTTCGACTCGGAGAGGAGGAGCCCGACAGGGCATAAAACGACGCGGCAGAGTGCTGGAAATCGCTCTGAACCATGTAACCGTTTAACCACCACGCTCGTGGTTTGTGAACTCTTAACCTCATGCTGTAAATATTTGTAAATAGTGCCGTAAACCTGTTTGTTTTTTTCGTATCCCCATCTTGTAAGCGCTCGTTTCCTCAACCCGAAGCTACACCACGCTACCACAAGAGACCGGGTTTTGTTTTCGTATCCTCCAGCGACCTTCCTTCCGACCCGCAACAACTGGTTGGCAAAGGTGGGATACGACTCAGCACCCCGAGCCGCAACAACTGGTTGGCAGCGGTTGGATTCGAAGCTACAAGAGACAACAACAGTCGGCCCAAGGGAAGCAGCTGGCTCGAGACATGGATCACGTATGGGTGAGTGCTTAGCTTTTCCTTTGAGTGAACCAGGTTCTAAAAGAGGGTTAAATTTTAGAACTGGTAGTTAACTTTGCCGAAAGACTCAGTTTCGCCGTTTCGGAAAGTTATTTTGGAAGTAGCGAGCACTCAGTACGATCATGAACTTACGGGAGCTGCAGAAGCCGGACTTGTTGCTGTTGTGTGAGGAATTGGGGATCAATACAAAGGGTTTGGCACGAAAACCCATAATCATACAAGTCATTAATGATTTGGGGGCTGAGGATGAGGAGCTCAGTGAAGCATGGGACCTCATCAGTCAAAGAAAGAGACAGCAGGAGGAGGAGGAAGAGAGGCGTGAGCGCGAAAGAGAGCATGAAACAAAAAGAAGGGAATCTGAGAGAGAGGAACGTCGCATAGAACGAGAGCGTGAAACACAAAGACAAGGGCATGAAATCGAGATGCGTAAACTAGAACTCGAGTTGGGAAAAAGGTCGGGTAGCAGTCCCCAGGAAATGATAGCTCTTCCCAACAGGGAGGCAGAGTTGAAGATGTGTAAGTACATCCAGCCATACGTGGTGTCAGGGGATATTGGTCTGTACCTGGCAAATTTCGAACGGATGTGCGAGAAAATGTCGTTTGAGCAGGACACCTGGTCCCAAAGGCTACTCACGGTTCTGCCCTGCGAGACAGCAGAGGTTGTTGCGCGACTCAGCAAGGAGGACGCAGACAACTATGAGAAGGTCAAGGCTTGCCTTCTAAGAAAGTATAGACTTTGCGCAGAGGCCTTTAGACAAAGATTTAGGGGCGCTAGAAAGTCTAAAAGCGAGAGCTATCCCGACTTTCTGTACAAAATGAGAGCGAATTTGACAGAATGGCTTAAGAGCACAGAGTCTTACTGTGACAAGAACGCTGTAGTAGAGAAAATTCTATTAGAACAGTTTTTGAATTGTCTCCCTGAGCAGGAAAAAAACTGGTTACTGGACCGGGGTGACATAAGTTCTGCGACGAAAGCTGCTGAACTCGTGGAGGAGTATGCGTCGCGACGATATTATAGCAATAACCTGGGTGCAGATGGAGCCCACAATTCCAAGCCAAATTCAAGTAAAGGTTACGTAAAACATTTTTCGAGCTCTCGACATGAAAAAGGGGAAAGAAGTGTTTCTTCTAACAAATTTCAAAAGAAGGACGATGGTGAACCTAGCGAAAAAGGGCAAAACGCGGGAAAAGCGAAAAATGCTTTTGAGGTTAAGAAACCGTTCGCTTGCTTCAAGTGTAATGAGACTGGTCACATAGCCGCGAACTGCCGAAAGGAAAAGATGGCGTTTTCATTTGTCAGTGACTGCGAAGAAAACATGAGGTTACTGGAGCCTTACATGCATGACCTGGTGGTGAATGGAAAGCCATGCAAAGTGCTGCGTGACTCGGTAGCAACAATGGATGTTGTCCACCCGTCGTATGTGTCACCATCCGACTACACAGGACAGTGCTCGTGGATCCGCCAGGTGGTGGAAGAGCAGAGCGTATGCTTGCCTGTCGCAACCGTTGTAATTGAGGGCCCCTTTGGTAAACTAACAACTGAGGCAGCAGTTTCAGAAAAACTCCCTAAATTTTATCCGTACTTGTTCTCAAACAAGTCGGATATGTTATTGCGAGAGAAGGGCATTCTCTTCGGTGACAGGGTAGTTCAAGCGTTAACCCGTTCGAAGGTGTGAAAATTGGCAACTCAGCTATTCTCGGAGCCAAATAATACTGAGGAAGCGCATGATGTAACAGTGGTGCAAATAGATGAATACATTTCAGGCAACCGTGGCAGCCAGGCACCAGAGATCGCTCAGCCGGAGAAGGAATCTCGTGATAATGAACTTGAGTGAGCGTTACTGCCACCAGCATCAAATAGCTTTACTTTACTTCTGAGTGCTAACAGGGATAACTTGGCCACTGAGCCGTTAGAAGATGCCACCATTCAGGAGATTAGAGAGCGCCAAAGAACGAGTAAACAGGCCAGGAAAAATATTTCTTTTCATCTGAAGAATGGCGTGTTGTATCGCTCATACAGGGATAAGCGCGGAGTGGAACGAGACCAACTAGTCGTTCCCCAGAAATATCGCGCAGATCTGCTGAAACTTTCACATGGCAGTTCGTGGTCGTGTCACCTTGGACACAGAAAAACTAAGCTGAGGCTATTACAAGAGTATTACTGGCCTGGCTGTTTCAAAGACGTGGAAGATTTTGTGCGGTCGTGCGACACATGCCAGCGAGTTGGAAAGGCCCAGGATAAGTGTAAAGCACCTATGGTGTTAGTGCCAATCATTACCGAGCCGTTTCAACGGTTAGTGATCGATATAGTGGGACCACTCCCTGTGACAAAGACAGGATGTCGTTACATTCTAACTATGTTATACCCAGCCACTGAATTTCCTGAGGCAGTGGCACTGCATGAGGTTACGTCACAGAGTGTTGTGGATTACCTTTTGCCCGTCTTTTCGCGAGTAGGGTTTCCTACAGAGATACAGAGTGACCAGGGCAGCGTATTCACTAGTGTCCTCACGACCTCTTTTTTCGAAAGATGTGGCATAAAAATAGTGCACAGCTCTATTCATCACCCTCAGAGCAATAGCGTAGAAAGATGGCATTCCGTCCTGAAGCGCGTCCTTCGAGGATTGTGTTACGAGAACAAACGAGACTGGGATGCATGCCTCCCAGCGGCACTTTTTGCTTTGCGGACGGTACCCCACGAATCTACTGGTTTCAGCCCCGCCGAGTTGGTGTACGGTAGGTCATTGCGCTCACCTTTGAGAATGGTGCGCGAAGCGTGGGAAGGACACGGAGAAGATCTGACCGTGGAAGAGTTCATTCTCAATCTACTGGAGCGGCTATATAACGCCAAAGAACTTGTGGAGGTCAGCATGAAGTCAGCCCAGGCCCGATCAAAAGTTTACTATGATAGAACAGCTCGTCAACGAACTTTCAATATAGGGGACCGGGTCATGTTGTTAAAAGCGTCAAGGCAGAACAGGCTCGAAGTACAGTGAGAAGGGCCTGCGGAAGTAGTTGCAAAGCTATCTATGACCAACTACGCAGTGAAAATTCCAGGTAGACGTAAAGAGGTACGCATTTATCATTGCAACCTAATGAAGCCTTATGTGCAAAAAGAGGCTGTGGTGAATATGACCCTGAATCTTCCTGAAGAGATGGAGGACAACTTTGTTTGTCTAAATGGAGGGAAAGGCAGCGCTAAAGAACTCCTTAGTAAAACTAAGCAAAGAGGGGAACTAAAAGAATCCCAGCTTTCGGATATTTGAGAGCTGATAGGAGAGTTTGACGACTGCTTTGTTGACAAGCCGGGTCGGACTGATTTGACTGAGCACGACATTGAGTTGACTTCCGAGGAACCTATGAAGTCCAATTGTTATCGTTTATCTCCACGACAGAAAGATATTCTCGACAAAGAAGTAAAGCGCATGCTGGAATTAGGAGTAATTAAACCCTCAGAGAGCGAATATGCTTCTCCAATGATCTTGGTAGAAGCTCCGGGCAAAGACCCGAGACCGGTAGTTGACTATCGAAAGTTAAATGCTCTCACAAAGGATCAGGTGTATTCGATTCTGAACATTGAAGAGAGAGTGGAACAGGTTAGTCGAGCAGCTTACGTGACTACGTTGGACCTCACTCGACGTTACTGGCAAGTGCCGCTCACTGAGCGAGCCAGCCGATACGCGGCTTTCGTTACTCACGCGGGCAGCTATCAACCCACTATGATGAGCTTCGGTCTCAAAAATGCTTCGTTTTGTTTTTCCCGCCTTATGGACAAGGTTTTAAAGGGCTGCGAGGCTTTTGCTGTACCTCACTTGGATGACATCGCTGTATTCTCCGATGCCTGGGTGGATCATTTAATGCATTTAAGGGAGGTGCCCGGCCGGTTGCGTCAAGCAGGGCTTACCGTAAAGGCTGAGAAGTGTTGTCTTGCGAGAGGAACCGTCGACGTAAAGGTCACAACGTAGGACAAGGTTTCAGGAAACACTGCGAGCTAAAGATCTCAGCAGTTGCTGACTATTCCCGGCCAATAACAAAGACCGACGTCAGGGCGTTTCTAGGACTCACAGGCTACTACAATCATTACATCCGAGATTATTCCACGTTGGCAAGCCCTTTGACCGATGCTCTCCGCGGGACAGAGCCTACGAAAGTGGCCTGGGATGAAAGGAAAGAAACTGCCTTCTTAAAACTGAAGGCAGCATTGATCAGCCGTCCGGTCTTGAAAGCTCCTGATTACGACCGCGAATTCACGGTCCAGTGTGATGCTAGCAATCGAGGTCTAGGAGCCGTTCTATGTCAGAACGATGACGATGGTAAAGAACATCCCGTGCTCTATTTGAGCCGGATATTGAGCTCTCGTGAGATGGCGTACTGCGCTTCAGAAAAGGAGTGCGCTTGCATTGTGTGGGCCATTCATAAGTTGCAGTGTTACCTCGGAGGTGCTAAGTTTACAGTAGAAACAGACCATTGTCCCCTTACCTGGCTGAAAACTGCGACATCGAAGAACAGTCGCCTTTTGAGGTGGAGCTTGATTCTTCAGCAATATCATTTTGACATTAAGTATAAAAAAGGCAAATTGAATGGAAACGCGGACACGCTCAGCCGCTCTTTCTAAGCCATTCTGGGGTGCTCCTGATTTATCAAAATTGATGTTTTAGTTTTTTTTCGTGCAACTTAATTATGTGAAATGTGTAGAGTAGCACGTCTGGTTTCTCGGCGCAAGTGAGTCCTGAGAGTTCTGAGTGTGAGCTTTTGTTAAAGCTAGTAATTAAAATTGGTTTGCTATTCCTCTTTTGGCTTGGTTTGTTCGAAGGGGGCCGAGTGCTTGCTTGTACATGTGGTCGAGTATCAGAGATGCTGTCGAAGATTCGGCAATCCATGCCACAAGCGAAGGCCAGTTTCTGGCATTCAACTACTGACCCTTTTGTCGTCCCTGCGAGCAGCAGTGTTGACTGCTGCCCTCCGTGACTCATCCGGCGAGGGGGAAGCTGTTATGACCGTCGTCAGCAGGCGCCATGCTGTCGCTGAGAAGCGTAGCCGGGCAGCGTTCCCACGCCTGGGGAACGCTGCCCGGCTACGCTAATCCTCAGTCAAGTAGCCGACCGGCCGACTGCCTATGCCCGCCAGGCATTGTCCCTGCTGGCCGGAGGACGAGACGTAGTGCCGCCAAGACGCCGCGATGCCACAGAGAGGACAACAGGGACGGCGTTTTCCTGGGAGAGACCGCGGCGGCTGCCGCGGATCGCCCCGCTAATTGAGCGAACCAAATCGGCGGACCCTTTGAAGTATGCGGCCAGGATCGTGGGCACTCTCGACTAAAGGCACACACACGACGAGGAAGAGCCCTGTTGGCGCCACCACAGTGCAGTGTTCCCGTGGACCTTGTATGCTCACCCCCGCTTTCACCTGTGTGTGCGTGATTGGTGTTCGACTCGGAGAGGAGGAGCCCGACAGGGCATAAAATGACGCGGCAGAGTGCTGGACGTCGCTCTGAACCATGTAACGGTTTAACCACCAGGCTCGTGGTTTGTGAACTCTTAACCTCATGCTGTAAATATTTGTAAATAGTGCCATAAACCTGTTTGTTTTTTTCGTATCCCCATCTTGTAAGCGCTCGTTTCCTCAACCCGAAGCTACACCGCGCTACCACAAGAGACCGGGTTTTGTTTTCGTATCCTCCAGCGACCTTTCTTCCGACCCGCAACAACTGGTTGGCAGAGGTGGGATACGACTCAGCACCCCGAGCCGCAACAGTGCTTCGAGCGTGCAGTGGAGGCGAACGAGCGCATGAAGTCTCGTAAAACGTGAAACATGAGCGCTATCTGGCAGTTTTCTTGGAAAACAAAACGCGAGGCTTTGAGACGGGCGCACGCCCATCTCAGAGGTGATAAGGTGTAGAACGCAAAGCGACGGGTAGGTGCCGCCACCATGTCGTCTTAGCTAAGTGGTGGAAACACTCGCCTTTTCGTGCAAGTGTTGCACGGTCAGCGCAGCGTGACAAGCCCTACGGTCTTTATAATTACTTATGTATGCCTTTTCTAGTAAAAGACGTACATACATAATATATACGTGTTGTTATGGTGCCTCAGATATGCGTAATAATTTCTTTTTAATTGACGATTGCACAAGTATGAACGCTCAACCTTGAGCAACATTGGTGAGTGCTGAGGATGGGGCCGAGTGTTTGGCGTACCGACTGGTGCCGTTCAGAGGACCCGGTCCCGTAAGGGTGGACAAACAGACAGATAGACCAAACTTTTTGGCGTCGAATTTCCCCAAGAAAGTCTATCGTCTTTAAAAGCCGATGCTAGAGTTTTTATAGCACTAGTACAGCCGTCATGGCATCATCGATGAAAATAATGAGGAAACGAGAAGTACGTTCCACCGATGCCATAAAGTCTCAAGGAAAGATTTTTATGTAGCCAAGGATGAAAAGAAGGTTCTAGAATTATGTTCGAGAGATGACATCTATTTCGCACCATGTTTTTGGGTGGGTCGTGAATACTTGCCATTAGAAGAGAGCGCATGCCGTGAGCGGCATGAATGTAATCAAAAGATCGTTCAAAGAGCTCGTGCCAAATAATAAACACGGAAAATAAAGCAAAGTACAATAAGGAAAACCAGTGGGTCACGCCCATATGTTTAGATCCACAAGATGATGCTTTACGAAGCAGGCGAGCTCTTTGCGTTTCTAGTAATTGTACGATACAGAATGCTTGTGCAGGGCCTAATAATGTGCAGCTGTTCTGCAGTCACCTTGATATTTGCAAACTGGGTGTGATTGCAGTTAACTTTGATGAAGAATGGAGTGCTCCTTCGAGTGGTCCTTAGATGTTGTAGCAGATGCAAAACAAGACCATCGCAATCTGAGCGAAACAACTGTGCTTCCCGCTTCCTTAATCAATTAAGCAAAATCACGCGTCCGTTCATCGCGGGTGACGCAGCCATCTCATAACGGCCTGTTTTTTTTTCTTGGTTTGTAAGTTCGCCGCACGAGGTAAACACGGTGCTTCTAATTCGAGAGAAACTTTGTCTGGCTGCATACGTTGCCGTAAAGAAGGCGGGAAGAAATGTAACGAATTCCTTGTCCAGAGTACATATTTGCGGTTTCACTAGCCTGAAACGAATTAATTGTGGATGTTCAACGTCAGTTAACTTGCTTTTCTTTTTTACTTCATGCGTCAGCTGGTGCGTTATTCCACTCTTTCACAATGTCGCTTAGTTCGCTTATTGTGCTTGGTTGCACGCGAACCTTCTATCGCCGACTGACGTTCAAGGTCCGCCATCCCGATTTTTTTGCGTGTGTACACACGCACGCACAGATACAAAACGCACGCACGAACATACGTAAAGAATACTACATTTTATTGGGAGAGCCGACTTTACGAGGTAAATATATAATTAGTAAAATTAAAGTAATGAAGCTCTGCTGAGGCACTTTCGAGATTTCATACACTTGCCAGAACAGTTTTTGCTCTTCGTCGATTGTAAGCAAAGCTTAAGGTTTGGGTAACGCTTTTCGCCCTCTACGCCAATGCCTTAAAAAAGGCACAAATTTCCAAAGTAGTTCGACAAGATGTTGCAATACCATTTTAGATAAAAGATGCATTCAATCGTCATCTGTCTGGAAAGGTTTTCATTTAACCAACACCTCAAAACAAGTGTAAGTAATAAATATGCCAGTAATTAATAAATAAAGAAATTGAACGGAAAAACCAAAGGAAACATCAAAGCTGGCTTCGCTGAATCATGAATATATCACGTCGTATTTTTAAGTTTATTGTTACTGTGCCACTCAAAATGCCCTTCGTAAATGGTCTTTCACTGCGCTTGAAACAATGACAGCGCAGAAAATTATGTTATTGTTCACAAACATTAGCTTCTTTCTTCATATATTTTGATGGTAAAGCTCGGCATGATTGGGTGAGGGCCTGAAGGTGAATTATTAGCCTGTCAACCTTGTAAATGACGACCAATGAACATTGGATTGTCCTCAGCTCAGCTAATATCACCGGCGGACAGGCAACTAACTTTCAAACGCATAAATGGTGCCGCGATAGTCGCTATGGTGGATTAGGGGCTACGGGACATGGCTACTGACCCAAAGGTCGTTGGTTCGATCTCGGACAAGGCGGTTGCATGTCGGTGGAGGCGGGAGTTAATGAGGCCCGTGTCCTGTGCGATGTCAGTTCCCGCTTGAGAAAGCACCAGATGGTCAAAATTTCGAGAGCCCTTCTCTACGGCGTCTTTTGTAATCATATCGTGGTTTTGGGACGTGAGACCCCAGATATTATGAACTATACTGTCACAGTAAAAGCAAAATTGAAAAGAGCCACATTTCGGGGATAAGTGTCTTTTTATTGAACCAATCCCGCTACGTAATAAAATTATATATGGCGCCTAGGATGATGATTCTCTTGTATGTACACGGGTGAGTTTGATGCGTCGTATTTACAAAGTGTCGTCTTTCCGCATTTTCTCGTACAGAGACTTCAGCTCGTCGAGGTCCATGTAGCAGCCTTTCAGGTGCCTGAAACAAATCAGACGACAGAAATGCAACAAAAGCATGTTTGCGGGATGCGCACGAAAGCACTACTTCATTTGTCAGCTGACAACATGCGTCTCAGCTATAATATGATTGGTGCCAGCTCATATTGCACGGTCTTGTGGCGACCTATTATTGCGTAGTTTGTTTTCTAACTCTTTTAAACCGCCCACCCTCTAGCTGCACTCCTGATGCACCATAGCCTGAGCCAGAAAATGACTCGAGAGCAACTAAAGAGAGATAGGCCCAGAATAGTAAGCTGTACTGAACTTCCAAACCCTTTATGTTATCCAGGTAAAAAAACTGACTAATTTTCCTTAAACAAGGTCATAAATTATTATCAATAATGAGAAGAAGAACGTTAGCAACGAAGAATGCGAGTCATTAAGCTGGTGTCACGCTGTTGTTGCAAACGCCTTTCTTTCTTTCTTTCTTTCTTTCTTTCTTTCTTTCTTTCTTTCTTTCTTTCTTATTGGTGCCAGTACCACCACTCATCGCCACACATCTGTTTTCGAGATGCTCTCTGACAGCATTTGCATACGAGACTAAAAACGAACGAGAAAAGGATTCGACATACTGATTGAAAACTGTTTCCTACAGTTTAAGTTAACGTAGCAGGCGTTACTAGCCGACTCATGAGTTAGACCAGCGCGATTCTCACCTGTCGACTTTGGTGGGGTCGTAGCTCGTCCTTCCGTGCAAGATCCTTCGGTTGTTGAGCACTACAAGATCACCGGGGCTCAGGTAGAAGGAGTACTGCAAGCGTGCTCTGCTCAATGCGCTGCGCGAACAGTCGCAGTGCCTCGTAGTAGGCGGCTACCTTGTCCTGGGGCAGCAGCGGTGGCCTCATCGAGAACGGGCTGAAGTGGATGTCCTTCAACTTGCCCATGTAGTCGACGCTTATCACGGGCCATGATTCACGGAACCACCTCTGCATAAAAGCATGGTACCGATCCGCTATTTCACTCGATCTGGTCTATGCTGTAAGCATGTCCGCAAACGTGTCACGAATTATTAGCAACTTTCTACGCAACAGATGTTGTGGGGCCGAGTCGGTTCGTAGAGCAAGCCAAATTCTTTGTTTATATCAAAGAACTCTTTTCATGGCAAAAGAAGTGTGTCACTAAGCCATTACAATCATTTTAGGGACAATAACACAATCAGAAACTTGTTGCGCTGTCGACCAACGAATGTTTCTTACTGCCTGGTGAAAATAAGACAGCCAGCAGGCTACACAACTTTCAAAGGACTGTTTAACTCGTACTTTCATGTCACTTCTGCTTCGTATTGATAGGAATTCGAGAATATATCCGCGTCAATCACTCAGTGTATATCGGATTCGGGGAATGTGCATGCAGTTATTCTGTTTCTTGCCATACGATCGCTTTCACCGGG
Source organism: Rhipicephalus annulatus (assembly GCA_013436015.1). Lineage (NCBI taxonomy): Eukaryota > Metazoa > Arthropoda > Arachnida > Ixodida > Ixodidae > Rhipicephalus > Rhipicephalus annulatus. The sequence goes on from WOVY01014673.1 coordinate 35,325, forward strand.
AGCTGGATCTCAGCAACATCCGACTTGTGCAATTTAAACACGCGAAACATACTTCGCGTTATTACACAATTAGCGTGGGCTCCTCTACCGCGACTTGCTTCATATAGCTCAGAATGCAGTGCGGGAACATTCAATCCAAAACTTTAAATATAGTCAAATGCGCGGCAAGTCAGGACTCGTTTGTTTCTTAAAGTTTCGTTTGTTTCTTAAGGACACCCATGAGCTCCCTTTGGAGATGATGATGCTCTCTGCGGAGAGTCGTGGGACTCAAAATGAGTTAACGTGTCTCTTTCGAAGAGAATCGTAACAGGTCATAACACTGCGAAAAGAGTACTGCTTACTCTTTCTCTTTTCATAGAGTGTATCCCTTGTCTCGCTAGAAGCTTCTGTCTGTGACCCTCTGGACAGTGAATATGTATATATACTCACGTCTCTCTCGGCGTCCAGGAATGAGAAGATGACCGGCGTCGTGGAGAGGATCTTGAAGTGCTCTGGGTAGTTGTAGCGCAGCCACTGAGCCGCGTAGAAGCCGTCCACGAAGAAGGACTTGCCTCCGGCCTCCTGGCCGCAGGTGGCCGGGTCGGCCGCCTTCAGGCAGTGCAGGAGCTGGACGCCCGGAGCTCGTTCCCGGTACGCCAGGTCAGTGTGGTGGCTGAACGTTACTCCCGTGTAGGACAGGTGCGTCTTCGGGTCGGCGTTGTAGCGCACGTCAAAGGTCAAGCCGTAGCCGGTCTCTCGGATGTACCCCATGCGCCGTGCCACACTGATGACCTCGAGCTCGTGCAGGGGCACTCCTAAGGGCGAGTACAGAGATGGCGATCAGATTTTGGTGTTAAAGGCATTTGCACTCGCGAATATGACGTGGTTGTTCTTTCGAAGCGGAATGTGAAACAAGTAAAACACTTTCAATTTCACATATTAGGATATGAACAATTTGTATGACGCTTTGATAAGTCAAGCATGGCGACAGCAAATACGGTCATTGTATCGTATTTAGTGCTCTTTTTTTGTAACGTTCGTGCGCTTGTTCGTGCATTGACTCATTCGTTATATATGCGTGGTTTCCTTCGTTCATTAGCCTTTTGATGAACGGTATGGTTGTTGTGTATACAGTTGTATGCTTTTTGAACATCCGCATAGGAAACTGTCACGAAATTAGTAACCGGTGTTTCTTTACTAGGAGCAGTTATCTTTCATGCGTAGTGATTGAGAAGAAGCTGCAGTGACAGTCAACAACAACAAAAAACAATAGGAAAGTTTACCTTTGAGGACGGAAATGCCGTACTTGCACACGTTCTTGAGCATCTTCTTGAGGCCAGCTCGCGTGCCCATAAAATCCTCGTACTCCACTTCAGGCGGGTTCTCCTCTATCTCGTCGCGGTTCCAAAGGATCACGGAGGACTTCTTGTTCGTGTAAGCCTCGTCTTTAATGTCATCGTGTGGCTGCGGCAGAGCCATGGGCTCGGCAGCGGAAGCAGCAGGGGTGGCCACTACTTTAATGGGGCTAGGTTCTCTGCATACAATAAGTAATTTTGTTGTTACATAATCATACTGCCAGTTATACGCGGATATTGAAACAATTTGCACAATCAATTAATATGATGCTATTTCACTAACACGAACCTACAAGACCACTTCGACACAATATTTATTCAGCTCGTCTTTAAAAAAAACTATAATTGTTTATATTAGTGCGCGTTTGAAAGATTCTCTGAGGTCCCTTCAATACGGATACCCAAATGCGGGGGATGTGATTGATGAACTAGTATTTCAACTCTCAGCCAAATATTAGAAACATTGCTTCAACTTGACAAGCACTGGTTCCCCTCATATTTTACAAGGCTAATTTTGATCAATTTTGATGCAAGTCCTCCGAAGCTGTCATATAACTTGTGACGTGTAGCTGTTATATGAACTAATTTGTGCACAACGGTAGTAGAGTTTTATTAGTGTCAATATACATATGTTGAAAGTATTTTTTTAGGAGCACGCATCTTTCATCTGATGCACTAACTCAGGGAACCTGCAGCATGGTCCGGTTAATGTTGAATGGCTCAGCAATCGATAAAGACTCGATACGTACGCCTCTCGCTCCTTGGGCTGGAAGAGTTGGGAGAATTGGTGAAGCCATTCGGCCGAGTAGGTGCTGGCATGCGGCGGCCGGCGTGCAGACTGGGGCCAGAAGACCTCCAGAAGCTGCGCGTTGTTCTCAACGTCCCAGGAGAGAGGCTGGATCTTGGGGTCTATCTGGGCGCTGTTGAGCTGCTTCTCCTGCGTTGGTGGATGCACGCATGCCTGGCACCGGCAGCTGTCCCGCAGCTGTGAGGTGAGACACAAGAAAAATATGAGATCAGTTTTTATTCATCATTTCAAATGATTGAGAACCTAGGAATTATTTGCACTAAGAAAACGAATTTGAATGTACGAGCAGCATTGTTGAGTCGGAGCCTCATCTAATGCTTAGAACTAGATTTGAGTGTGTGCATCCTAATACCATTTTGCATAGCATCCTCTGAAGTAGAGAAATTATGCACGCGTCTCAACGCTTTTGTAAATCACAACGTATGTTTCCGGTTGTTCCTGAAGTGTGGCCCAGTGAAGCGAACATTTTGTGACGCAACAGCAGTACATTATAGCGAGTAGCTCACATAAATACAGGATTCATGTTACAACACTAGGCGTGTGAGCCGGTTTGTACGAGAAAAGTCAAAATATTGCTACCGCATTAATGTTTTCGTGGGAATACCAGCGGCACCGAATGAAGCTGAAGAAATCGACACGCTTTTGTCTGTCCTGTCCTTGCCTCTTTTTTTGTGTCGGTTTTTTCCGCCTCATTTGGTGCCGCTCGTATTCCAACCAAGACTATGTACTATCTTGCTCAACAAGCCACCCTTCTAAAATGTTAATGTTGTTTTCACTTGCCTCTTGTGTCCTTGTAGGTCCTATCTGTATTGTAAGCTTCTCTCTCTATCACATTCTCCTGCGCAACGGAAATGCGATGATACTCACCCAAGTGCTGCTGAACTGGCATTTGCTGTTGTCGGAGAAGATGACACATAGGGTGTTCTCGCTGGATTTGTACACGTCTTTGATCTTTGGTGGGGGAAGTGAGAATTCTTCATGCTCTTCGGCGAGAACAGTGCTCATAGAACGAGCCGATCTCGCCGCCACTGGGTGAATAAAAAAAAGAAACAAAATCACTCGTAATGCCAACTATTTCATTGTAGCTATACCATCTAATCAGCCCTCAAATATGTGCACACTCGCTATTGCATAGGTTCTGGTGGGTGAGGCCAGGACCTATGGCAGAGCATTCGATCACCAATTTGAAAAACATGCTCGTAAAGCGAAAATAGGGCCTATATCTGAAAGAATGCTTGCACGAGTCGGCGACAGGACAGATTAGTTATCGGTTACATTGATATTTGTATGTTGGAAATCTAATTAGGTTAGAATATACAAATTTCACTTTAATAATGTTTGATAAAGTACAAAGTAAAGCATACGCACAGACGAAGGCTTGTTCCAAATAATGCTGCGCCTAAAAAAGATGCGTTACGCGAAGTGTGTTACCTACCTGTAGCTTTGGTCATTGGGACGCTGGAAGAGCGGCATTGGATGATTTGCCTCCCGGTTCTAGAAAGAAGGATTTTTCTGCAAACTGCAAAGAAACAAGACGAATACGGTGTAAAGATCATTGCTCACAAAAAAAAACACCCAAAAGCGATGGATAATGTAAACATTCATTGTCTGTTTCTCCGTTGGGAACCTCTGTGTCATTTGGCTGGGCCGGGGCAGTTTGAAATTCGAATGTGGTTATATGAGTGCGCGAACACGCAGAAGCCAAAGGTGATGGTCTTACATAAACAGCGGTCGAACTCCCCTTCCTCTTTCTTTCTCCGGTACTGAGAAATAAAACTGGCATGCACGCTTGAATTTTTTAATCTATTCCGCTCTCTTCTTTTTATTATATGAAGACAAAATACTGCGATTTCTCACTCGGTGGTTAAGAGATTTGCCAGCTGGTGGACTGTTTTATTAAAAGACAAGTTACTGTTGTGCGGTGAGAGCTCGTAACGTGTGCGGGAGACACATAACTATTGGTGGTTATAGTATGATATTGACAAAAACATAACATGTTTCCATGAAATCTACTGACAGGGAACGCAGCATGGAATCATTTCTAAGGTCAGTTCTACGAACCACGTGTTATCGCCATGATTAAAAACTCACTCTGTTTCGAGAACGCTGTCCGGCAGTGTTCGTGAGATAATTACTTTTATCACTGTAGCTTATCAGTCCACAAGCTATCAGCGACCCACATCTTGACCTTTTATAGAGTTGTTACTTGGCAGCATTCAGCGTTTACTGACTCAGCAACTGTTCTCTCTCAAGCCTATTGTTACGTTCGAGTCGCGTGCCCTTTGGATGGCAATCAACGTGCTCTAACGCACCACACAAGGCAGTGATAAATAACAAGGATGCGTGAGATAATCGCATGTCACGTATGCCGTTTGCCGAACCGAGGCTTTCCCTGTGGACCTTTGGAGGATGACGTCCAGGTGATAAGACGCGATAACGCCGGCGGCATGACGCGGGTAAAAGAGAGCACTGAGGGCAATGTTGACAGGTACTTCACGTTCATCGGCGCACAATTCGCTAGTGGCATCGGTTATCATTCATCTTTCACAAGATAACGGCGAGGTCGCACTTTTTCAAGTCTAACAAAACGTAATCATAAAAGAACACGTTTGCAGCACATGTCTCCCAGCAGTCACTGCCATATTGAGCATCGAGAACTCCGTATTGCGCTATCACATCTCGTAGTTCCGGGACTGGTTGGAGGTGGATTGACTCAATGGTGGTGACCTGAACACTCAATCGTCCTTGTCGCTCCTGTTGCTGTTACTTTTTATTGTTTTTGCACCCTCTGTACATCCACTTGTTCGAGGGGAGATGAATCTCTCCTGAGTAGCTAAACAACCAGCTACTAAATGTGAATGGTCTGGCTCCAAAACCTAGGAAATGTGAAAAGAACCTCTGCCACGCGTATGAGGCGACTTGTGATAACAGGTAAATATTTTAACGGGCTGAAAGGGACGGTGAAGGTGAAAGTAAATTAAGCTTTTGAACTTCGTGAACTGGGCGCCATCTTGTCAGCCGTTGATGGTATTGTATACATACTGTAAAACAGGGAGTAGTCAGTTGAACCATAGTCCCCCCTAAAAAATTCTGGCTACATACGACCTGCTATAAATCTATTACCGTCCCTCGGTAAAAGTTTTGCTGCAAGATTCTATGCTGTGCAAGGCATCACTAACCGCGAAAGTAACTGAACGTTTTCTGCATCTGCATCAGTTCTGTAGAGTATGTATACCTTTTGGATACGTAGCAATGTGTTCTATTGTCTCAAGTACGTCATGCCTCCTTCCCACACCCTGCCACCTCGTCTTCATCTCGAGAAAGCTATGAGGAACGAGTCAAGCAGGGGTGCCCTTATCTGCAGTGGGGGGAGGCACTCTTATCGCTTTCTAGCTGTCTGTGCTTTCGGTGATATAACAGCGTTGCAGATGCCATAAAGCTAGCAAACAAAGACTCTGTGCAACGGAAATCCTCTGTTCAGCTAGGGACAAAAGCGACAGTGATAACGTATATACTTGAAGCTTTCTTCCTGGGCCGGCTTTTTAACAACGAAGGACACCGCTTCGGCAGCTTGCCAGTCGCCGTCGCTGCGCTCGCAGCGCGCGGGCTCTTTTGCCTCGGCAACTACGAAACTCGCAAGTCGTGCTCCTGAGGAGATGTCGACAGGCTCTCGAGTGGCTTCGTGAAAAAGTAAGAAAAAAGGACCGAAGTCGGTGCATCTATTGAGCAAACTCATGATCGACTTTTATCAGACGATAACTTGGCATCACTCCAGTGGGACAAGATCAAAGAGGAGCTTGGCGCTATGCCCTTCTCTGCATCTAAAGCTGAAAAAAAAATAATGTGATGTGTTCGCACCTGAGCATCTGTTCTTCAAAGTCCATGGGTTTTATAAGCGTGGCGTAGCTGTAAGCACAAGCAAGCGTATCTCGCGGCTGTCTCTAGTTACGTCCACAGTAATTGTTTATAATTGCTTGGAACCGGTGGGCCGACTCCAGACCTTTGCACAAGATACTTTGGGCAGCAGGAAGCGATATAGTCTATTTGAAAGCTTTAATTATCCGTATATGATCAGCTGTACCTACGAGTTCTTGCTTTCTGTTCTTTGAAAAATTCTAGAAAGCCTAAACACGTTATTGCCACGCACAGAAGCAAAGACAGCACCTAGTGCCGTTTTTTTTCTTTAGATAGAGAAGGTCGCGGAATAGCTGGTATATGCCACAGAATAGCTAGTAGATCAAAGACTTGCTGGACACTCAGAGACTATACCTACATACACCTCGTTACATACATAGAGAACTGCTGTTTTTCTTATGGACACATTATAGCGCGAAGACTCAAATAACAATACACGGAGACATTCTCATAGCCACACACAAACCAACACTTCCACAGCGCAGCGTCTATGTTGTATGTCGCCACGTCTTCCCGTCCATGTATTTGCGTCATCGTGCTTTGCGCTACACGCAATAACGATCAGCCAACCAGGTCCAGCTCAAAAACAAATCGTCCTCGAGAACATCCGTTTTGCTTGTATAGCCATTTCAAGCAATGTTTTGTTACTTAAGAGTATTTTCTATAAAGGACAGGGATGGTGTATTCGCATGCATACTGCAATATGAGCGAAAACAAAACTGTCAAGCAGAAATGCCGAAGTGCTACAGGATACTTATAAACACGCTCTCAAGACACGAGCTCACAAATGTCACTTTTACAGGTTCTCTGGATTTTTTCCTGCACCAGCATGATCAAAAGAACGCGTCTGTGCGTGGTAACCATATCTAAAAACCGAAACGAAAGCATGAACGTCTTGCTATATACTTAACTATCTGCAACATGCAAGTTTTCCTACTCAACTGGACAGACACCTGTCGAATGGTTACATTCAAAACACAAGTTTTCACTAGGAAACGGGGGCAATGACCAAGCTTGAGGCCGTCACATGAGATAATCGCTGGTTGAAAGGTGTTAACTAAGTCGCTTCAGGGCGTGACTGAGAATATTTGGCTATGCGCTAAATTTTTGTTCACAGGTAAACACGCACACAATGCACGTGTACTCACCTTCCATGGTTGCAAGAGTTCGCTCTGCCAACTTTTCATGTATGGGATGGTCAGCTATGCACTGTAGTTCAACTTGTTTTGAAAAGACCACGAGCGTCTGCCATTCTTTAAGCGTCTCGCTGACCAATCAGGGGCCAGACCGCTAACCACGTGGCCAACACACCCTTCGCTTTCCGCTTCCCTCGCCCCGCGAGGTCAGACTCCGCGCGCATCTCTTATCCCGCTCTCATTTCTACGCGACTCTCCAATTTTCGAGACCTCTCGCTGCTCGCGATAGAGAGAAAGGGAGAGATAAGGGACGTCTCGCTGGAGCGCGTGCGCTGCTCACAGCACGTTGTCGCGTGGTTCCGCATACGTCACGACGGAGCCGGAATGCTAAGTATGATATCCCCGATCACTCGACCATGTTAGTTTAAAAGATTGACGGACAGTAACGTCTAGTTAACACCGGACGTTGTTGAAACGTTCAGATAATGTTGAAGTGCAGCTTCATAGCATGTGCTTGGCGAAATGTACACATGTTCACGATATGTCATGACAATGACATTTGGCATGCCTGTTCATTCTTTTGAACAGAAATAACATCAGAGTTTCGTATCTACGGCCACCTAAAGCGCGTTGAAGCCTTTCATACGTGCCCCCACATCCACGTAGACGTCGCACGTTTCACACGTTTCGTTGTCGTTGATCTCCGGTAGTATCTTTTGTTGGCATGTTTATTGTAGCTGTTCGAACGTGACCGATGCTAATAAGACATCGTAGTAAACCAACTTGGGCGCGTAGCGGTTGCTTTGACACTCCCTTTATTACCGGCAGAGAAGTAGGTCCATTGCCATATTCCCTTCTCCTCGTGCGTTTCCAGTGGTCGGTAAACAACCCGCAAACATTCGCGGATACGACTTTCCGCACTTCAACGACAAAATTACCATACGAACTCCTTCCTTAAACTTCGAATGTTTGCATTCAGCTCTGACCTCACAACGAGGGATTTTTGGTATCATTTTTTACCGAGGGACATTTTTTCAAACTTCTTACCAATATTGTTTGCTTAGACGGAGTATGCCTCTTGAGCAAGAGCGGCATGACACAAACAACTGCCGACGCAGGCGACGTCGACGATGGTGTTCCCCGACCTTGAAGTGAGGCGAGAGAGAAATTAGAGAGAAAAAACATGGCCGAGAGTGAGAGAGGTGGAGAGATGATCCAAGACACGGAGTTGGCTCGTTTGCCTCGCCGTTTGCACCACAACTTCGTCGTCGCCATTTTCTCCTCCGACCCAGTTAGACGCGTGTTGCTAGGTGGCTGTCGACGCGCGAACTGACAAACACACCGCGTCATTGTCGGCTGCTCACCGATAGCGCGCAGCTGCAGAGGCAGGCCAGAGTCCACTTACGCCGCCAGCACGCAGAAAATGAGGAGAATACCCTCCTATTCTATGGCAGGCGGCAGTTGTGGCTCCACTTTTGTTGTCTCGGTAACGTAGCGTTGCCTGTGCTGTATTGTTGATCAAACCGATGTCTCGTGCTATGATCGCACGACGTTTTGGCGTCGCAGCTGTCTGCCTAAAATGAGTTCCGCACGTGTTGTCGAAACAGTACGAAGACTGTGAGCATTCCCAGAAAACAATTCTGCGTGGCTAATAGCGACTAAGTTGAAGTAGCCCGTCATTATCAGATATCCTGCAAACACCTGATGATAGTTACGTGAGCCTACGCCGTACTAAAGGTTCGTTGTGTCTCCGACAAAGATTGCCACGCTGCCATTTGATTTAGAGGTACCTCGAGATCTTTCATGTTGTGATCTAACAACTGCCCAATGGAATAATACTAACTCACGGTTTCCTTGATATGGTACGAAACCCCTGTCTCATAGTCTTGTCGTTTTAAGTGCCTAGCACAAAAATACGAATCCGGCCGTTCGTACTTTGCGTCATCTGTGGGTATAACTAAAAAAAAAAAGCTACTTGAGATGGGCGAAGCATATAGGGAAAGGTGTTTCAGGTCCGCTAAAATGAAACGTTGCAGTATGTGAAACATGCAGTATGCGCTGATGTCTCCCGAAGCAAAATCGCTGCTAATGGGCAAGAATAACAACAACGACAACAGTCAAGGAGAAGAAGAGCAACAACGACTACAACGACGACGACGACAACATCCTGACCGAGGTAATTTGCCGGATTGTTTTGAGACATATTCATTCTATGAATCACTACTGGTGGCAACCCCGAAAACAAGCATGTAGGGAAGGCTGTTTGGGCTCCCCTAATGTCGTTGACCCTTTGTTGGGCTTTTGTTGGGCCCTTTGTTAGCTTCTTCTTACTTAGTGGACGGGTGGAAAGTAAGGCACCTTCACTTTGCAGATATGTTTCAAGGAGTGGCGTTCTCATTGGATTACATTACCGAGGAAATCCACGTTCGTCTATCTAATTTTAGGCAAGAAACTTGAGTGCTTTGATAAATTTGGTCAGGGATTCTGATGCTACTGCTAAGCTAATCATTAGGTTTTAGGCAGTAATGACCAACCTGTAGCTCAAGATATGCATAGTATGAACAGGTGGCGAGTGATGGGCTTTTCTCAGTTTTTGCAGTGCATACCCGTTATGACGAACCGCGACGACAACATGACAGGACGTCAAGCCGAGACCCTAAGGTCTTTCACCCCTAATAAAAGGAAGGCGAGATGAGTGGCTCCTGAGAAACGTTGCTAGTATTACACGTTGTTTGGGTAGACGTCATGGTAACTCACTGCCAGTGCTTCACGCCGTCCAGCTTTCGTGGAAAGTAGGCTCCACCTACAAAAGGCGTGGAGCCTTCGTAAGGGCTTAGCGCTACGACTGTCTAACGGCCTAGCTAATTACCTGGCAAACGCAGAAGCTCGACAACCGTTTTTGATAGCCGTATTCATTTCTCCGGAAGACAGTAATTAAGTGCTAACGTGCGCAGGCGTCATCTCACAAGTTGGAAATGCATCGACTGTCACATGGACGATTGTCAACGGCACCTGTGTGTACATTTCATGCTGAAGTATTGAAATTTATCACCGATGAAAACAGAAGCAATATATCAGGGCATTCGTATTATTATACATAACTGTTCTTTTTTCTGCGTTTCCGAACCAAGATATCATTATAAGGCACGCCTTAGAGTAGGGTTCCAGAAGTATCGACCATTAGGTGTTATTTAACATGGAGTGACATCATACAGCACACTGGCCTCTATAATACTGCCTACATCGAAATGTGACCAAGATTTTTCTTTGTTATAGCATTATCGCTTATTCCTTTACATGCTCCCCTATAGGTAAATATGGAGAAGACGAGGTACTCCCTAGCTAAAGCATTCCCAACTACCGATGTGTGTCAGAACAGTAGGCACTGCACAAATTAGGTGGTTACTATCATAACCACGAAATCCAGAATACGGACGTCATGACATCCTCTGAATAAGAAGTTTCCGTCACCCGATAACATTGACTTCAAAAAAAAAAAGAGAAGCGTCTGCATTCTTATTCAGTCCGCGAGAATAATCATTTGACGACGTGCTCTTTCACTAACAAATTTACTTTCAACACGTGCGTATGCTCCGTTGCAGGTGAAGGGGATTCAGTGGAAAAGATATGACGTTTACACTTGCATGAGGCTGTGCCTTTGTGATTGCGCACTCAGCGTGGACTCGATAAGTGGTGGCTGTGCTTTTTTTTTGCCCAATTCGCGTGCCTGTCTTCACCCAATTCCCCCCCCCCCCCTTTTTTTTTATCGGGTGTGGTACACGCCTCTAGAACTCCAAGTGATGCCTGACAACGTGACAAGTTCCTCAGTGAATATGCAGTCATGGCTCGTTCTCAAAGTGAGGAGCGCTTTAGGGGGCCAGGCTGTAATCGTGTGCTGTCGTCATCGGTTGGCGTCACGCAGGCACAGCAACGTATAGCGTAGCGAGCTGTAGCATATTGAGCGCGTGTTCGCACCGAGGAGAAGCCGTGAAGCCTTCTTCCTCCCATTCTTCATCTTGTTGTTCGAGCCCCTTTATGATGATATTAAGTGTGCACATTATTATTATGACTAAGAAAACACAACAATAACCATGAACGAAAATTGAAAGAAGGGTGGCTTGTAGGCCTTGTTGGTGGGGCATGCTTATAAAGGTATAAGCGAGGCACTGAGCTGTACGGGGACAAGACAGAGAGGACACGCAAGCGCTAACTTTCAACAGCGAATTATCGGAAGCCGGATCACAGAGTAAACACACGCAAAGGCGGACACTCAAGCATGCGCATATAAGGTGGCACGAGGAAATATTTTTTTCCTGGATAAAAATAAGAGTTGCCGACACACTCTTAGCATGACTTGTGCATAGTTGCCGATTCTACAATCAACCGCGTAGTTTCATGTTTGTGCATGCGAATAACCAAGCACTTCACAAACACAAGCGAGAGCCAGAAAGAGAGTGAGAAAATACCAATAAAGAGGAAAAAAGAGACAGGCTAAAGAAAGAACAAGAAAGAAACCAGTGGAGGAATGAAAGAGGATAGCGTAGAGAAACAAAGAATGCTGCCCCGTCGCACTTTCTTCAATCTTGGCAACCCTAGAGTGAAGATGCCTTACTTATATAACTTTTTTTTCTGGTGGAACCGTAAAAAATTTGGCGTATATTTTGTGCTGTACCATAAGTTTTTCAAAAACACGAAACAGAGACGCTAATTTAAAGAAATGCTCGTAAGGTAATATGCCCCACACGTAGAGCATTGAACAGAGGTGAAAGATGTTTGCTTCGGGAATACCAAAGGGACGATAAAGATCACAGATCTTCGTACTAGTAAATTCCTCTTTCACGATTCCAGAATCCCCGCGCTCGATGCGCTTGACAGGACGCTTTGGAAACGAGAAAACACGCAAAAAATAAATTATCGGTGGTGAATACCCCCTTAAAATTCCCGCATCAAAAGCCCGATGGCACCATACATTTTTGTGGTACCTACTTCGTCCCGCGCAGGTACTAATCAGAATAAATAATTGTAAATAAAATTTATTGTCCTCAGAGGGGGCCATTAACTTAACACTTTGAGGGTGAAGGAACTTTGCTGAGCCTTTGTCTCCAATATCGGCTGATAAATCAAGATGCCACGATGTCTAGACGTGGCTACTCAAATGTTAGCGCACTGACAATGCTTAGGAAGCTTGAGAGCAGATCAGAAGTTGTTCAACGCATGCAGAAAATAAAACCGACAGCGTGCGCGTCACTCATCACCTCCTCAGTGCAGGAAAAGAAATTGATTCTCACAGCAAGCACCACTTGAAAAAGTACATTATGATGAAATCAGGAATAAGTGAAGAAAAATATACACTCAAAGAAGAACATTCGGAAGAAGTGTGCCATGGTTGTGGTAAAAAAACTGAAGAAAAAACTGCAGACCTGTGCGGAAGGTGCAGCATAGTCACAGCGAAAGGTAGAAGAGCAGCTTTTCAGAGCCTTTTCAAAACATTCCTTGAGTAATTACTGCAAGCACAGTTGCTTGATACCCACTAGGGCAACAACAACAATAAGCTTTTGAGTAGTAGGCCGGCACTCGCTATGATATTTTTCGTCAGTCTTCTGAGAATCGTGGTATCGGCTAAACGCTTTCAACGAATTTTTTGTCGCAATTGTTAATGCAGTGGCTGACAACGATGATAAATTATGGCTGAAGGGGGTATGCATCGGAGTTAATAGGGAAACAGAACAAGCTTTTGTAATTGGTTGGAGCGTTGGACGGCCCACTTGTTATGCTAATTGCAGTGTGCGATGACTGGTTGTTCTTTCACTGTTTTAAAACACTTTATATGTCGTATTAACGTGATTGCGTTCCTCCCTACATCAAGCCTGCCTAAGGCAAGTTTATCCACTAGTCACAAGAACCGGTGTAGCTCACTGTTGCGATCTAATAACAGCTGTCGCCGTAAAAAAAAAAGCCCCTGACAAAATTTACTTAGGAAATCTCAATGGGAAGAAACTAGTCAGGCCTCCAAACCGCAGGTTTTCTTAGTATAAATCTTGAGCTTATACCAGGCGATACACGTAAAAACAAAATATTTCCGACGAAACAAGTCAATCGCTTATACTATAGTTTAATAGTATATGTCCCTGATATTTCACAAAACGATTTCATTTATTGCGTGGCTATTGCATTCTGCATATTTTCAAGTCAATTTCAGCACCTGAGCTGTTCTAGCTCAGTGTGAAATATCTTTCGTGACCCAAATCTGTAAAAATCAGGAATAAGCAAGTGCGAAAAAAAGAGAAAAAAAGTAAATGAAGAAAGAAAAAAAGATAACAAGCAAGTCAAAGTGAGCCAGAAATGGAGACGCAGTGAGAAAAGAGAGAAAATGCAGAGAGGAAGTAAGGTAGAAAGAGAAATTCATGAGAAGAAGATATATATATATATAGGAAACAAAAAAAACATAGAAACGAATAGAAACGAAACCCAAAGGAAAAAATAGAGAAAAGCAAAGTTCAACAAGCTTCACTTCGTGGACGCCGCTGAAATAGCGAAGCAGGTATAGCTGCCATTATCAGGGAGATATTTAAGATCAACGTAATTTTTTGCGCATCTGCAAACAAGAAAAGCTTTGTGGTCTCCTCATCATTTAGTTTTAGCAAAGAATTTTGACATTTTGATATCACCCTCTGGCGCCTCAAAGAACACTATATCTTTTTCCGATTTTTAATATATTTTTTTCTGGTACCGTGATGCATTGACCATGATCATTGGTTTCCTGAATATCTAGAGGTGCTCCTATGAGCCCACTATGTGGGCCTGCGGGCTTCATTGATGTTGCGCTGTGAAATGCACATGATTGCCCATATATTGAAAAAAAAAAAAAGCCGCTGAACACTCACATTTACAGATCACCCTTCGTATCGTTAGGATATAGCACGCAGCACTATATCTCAGTAAAACGCCATGCTACAGGCTACCCTATAAGGAAGACCACAAGAACTACGTAAACGCGTCAATGAATACGTAGGGAGATGTCATTGGCGTGTTTGTGAAAAAAAGTTTGATCCGTGGTGGGCATCGCATATTTGAGAAGTTTGAAATATGTTATATTATGTCTTTTTCTTGGTGACTGTCGTAATATACTAAAGAAAGGGAATAAAATTTGTGTTCTTTTTAAAATAACCTCTTACCTCTGACATCACCTCCTTCAATTTGCTGCCATTAGATTGAGTGCAGTGCTGCGTGGGCATATATCATCATGTATGGATCATCTGACGCACTAACATCCTGGATTGGTGGACGGCTTGATTATGCAGGCCTCTGTGCGAGTGCAAATAATGTGTTTGTTACAAAAAATGGAGATGCTGAGTGTGCAGGGGAGAGTGTTAATGCTCAAACATCTGACTAGAGATTTGCAAAGCTGGCGCCTAGTAGGAATAACAATTCACTACTGCTATCTATTAATCGTTACTCCAGTTTTGTTGAAATCATACGCTGGTGAAGTTACTCTAAAAAATACCTGTGAGTGTAAATAATGCTCAACCAATAGAAGTAGCGGTGAAATCAGGAATCATGAATAGTTTTAATCAATGCATGTAAGAGAAAGTTTGGTAAAAATGGGGAAATTTCAACTGTATGAGAGAGAAATTTCTCACTCACGGGTTGGCAGCCCTGCTAGTGGCGTTCCCATAGTCAGGCTAACGCGTTTATTTACTTTGAAGTTTTCAGATATGTTGTATCGTTGCTCTTTAATGAACTGCTTGTTATTTAAGGTGGTATACCAGCCCCCGCAAAGTATCACGTGACAGTGTTGTGACCATGGTAACTCACACGCCATATGGGAGCCTAACAGTTGCCTTGATTCTATTCAGTGAAATGTTGTAGGCCCGTGTACTCAGATTTGGGTGCACGTTAAAGAACCCCAGGTGGTCAAAATTTCCGGAGCCCCCCACTACGGCGTCTCTCATAATCAGAAGTGGTTTTGGGACGTTAAACCCCACAAATCAATCAATTCTATTCAGTAGAAGTTGTGTGAAGTGAAATTTATCCAATTTCTGTGGCGCGTTTAGAACGATGATTGTTCTCTGATAATCAGCACAAATTGTAGTGTTATGTAAACCCGTTTTTCGGGCGTGCTTTCATTTTTATTGGCCATAGGCCTTATATACCATGCTGAACGCACCGGTTCTCGTCGTCGTCCCTTTCAGTGGACTAGTGGGGCGTTTACGCAATGTCTGTGGCACATACCCGTTTATGATTCCCCCGCACTTTGCCACGGATGCCGGACATAAAGGGGTCGATCAAGCACAGCGTCGCTCTTGAAGCAAATCATATGGTGGTTTTGGGACGTTTAACCCCACATATCAATCAATCATTCTTGAAGAAAAGAGTGCTAGAAAGACAGAGAAAATCTCAAAGAAAACTAAAGGAGGCCGCCCAGCTCCACAGTCTCTTCAGGCACGGCCCTTCGAGTGTGACGCTACCCGTCAGCTCCGCTGTCTCTTCAGCACTGTGGCGTCACCACGGTGGTCTAGTGGCTAAAGTACTCGGCTGCTGACCCGCAGGTTGCGGGATCAAGTCCCGGCTGCGGCGGCTCTATTTTCGATGGAGGCGTAAATGCTGTATGCTCATGTACTCAGATCCGGGTGCACGTTAAAGAACCCCAGGTGGTCGAAGTTTCCGAAGCTCTTCACTACGGCGTCTCTCATAATCGTATGGTGGTTTTGAAACGTTAAACCACACCTATAAATCTTTTAGCACATCACCTCGTTGAAAGCCAAGCTAATCTTTTACTCTGTAACTTCTTCACACGAGTAAAACGAACTGGTGTGAACACCGTTTTCTTGGTGACGCTACGTGATCGAAGTGTAAGGCAATGCCGAGTGTTTGCGTTCCTATCAGTAGTTAAGAAAGCCAGATCGGAGAACGCTTCAGCGTGAAAAGAAGCCGCAGCGCCGCATGTACACACACGCAATTTTATTGTTCTCGCACACATTAAGTGGGCGCGAGCTGTCTTTGAGGTCTCTACAGTTGTTAACAAAAAGTGCAGAGTGTACATGTTCGCTATCATTCAGCAATGACTTGTGACCTCTGCGGAAGTTTTCACCGCACACTCATAAAGGCGGCTCACGTGCTTCAAATAACACATCAAAAGTCAATGATCTCCGATTGTCATCCAGACCACCGGTTGAAGGGCTTGTAGAACAGAGTACACCGCAAACATGTTGACAGGCACCAACGTTGCTTACTTACTTTTAGCTTTGTTCATTCGATAAACATTTGTTTGCGAACCTATCAGCTTGTTGCATTCTGTGATAAATGGTCGTAATGAACGGCTGTTTATCGACCTACTTGATTTCTTTTCGTATCGTTGATGCTGATGGCGCAATCTGTAGCGAGTACTCGCAGCCATGTTTCTGGGAGGGAAAAAAAGAAATGTCCGGTAAACGCCATTCCATATTTTAGTCTGAAGTTCAAGTTATGCAAATCTGAGGCTGTGACCCGACATAGTGGTGTACTGGTTGTGGTACTCGACTGCTGACCCAAAGGTTGCAGAATTCAATCATGGTTACCACTGTCACCTTTCGATATGCTATACTCTTGTATTAGACTTGGGTGAATTTTAAAGAACGTCAAATGGTCAAAAGTTTAACACACCTCCACTAAGGCGTCGCTCACAATCGTATGTGGGTTTTGGGACGCAAAACGCCAACAATCTTATTGTTCCCCGATGCAACGAAAACGGCTCCAAGCCAAAGACAAACAAAATGGGGGAACCTCACAGTACGTGCATAGTAGTACCCGGACTGAAAGCCGCTTTCGCAATACGTTCTGCTAGACATCTCAGAGCGATCGCAGACGTCGCACTCACGCGACCAGAGGCGTCAGCGGTCGCGTGTTTATCCAATACCTCCTTTCTTTATTCGCATTCTTTGATAAAGCCAGTCTAGCTCGCGTCTTGGGGCTGTTCGCGCCTACGAGTAGCGGCACGTGGATTCATGTGGTCTGTGACGTCACAGGCGTCCAAGGACGCCGGCAGTTTTATTATTCTTTTCGCGCGCGTTGCGTATCCTCCGCGAGGGGGTTTCCTGACCTTGTGGCTCGCGTTCGTCCCCAAGGGCGCCCTGCTCCACGCCGGACGTGCCCAACATCGAGGAAAACTTCCGCACTCCTTTAGCATGTTTACTGTCCTTTTGCGCGGAGACGCCATGCCGTTTTTCTTAGTGGAAAACGTCCCACAATGCTCTGTGATGTAGCTCAATTGTCATGAGAGCCCAGCTCGATAGCTTACCGTATTATAAGAGTTATCTCGACCATGAGTGTGGAAACAGCGCCATGGTACGTGTTTACGACGCAGAAAGTAACGCCCACGTGTTTCTCGATGACAGACGTATTGATTTGTTAGATATAAAATTGAACGACTCTGTAAAACAAGTTGCGCCTTTTGTTCAAACATATATGCTCTTGGTATATGCTAAACGGAAACGTGCGAAACTTAATGCAACATCTGGCATGCGTGAAAACAGTGAAAACGTATTTCCAGACTTGAGTGTTGCTCATTACTAGAAGCACATAATACTCGTGAACCATTTCAAGTTCTGTCAAACTGGTCATGCGGCTTTCACGCGTCGCACTGAGCTTGATTCTGTTTTAGGTGGTGTTTCGTCAAAGTCATTGCACTGCGTACTAGCTGAAACTCGTAAAGAATGAATTAAATGAACGTGGCAGAAAGGCCACAGTACGAACGCTGCACTCAATTATATTTGTCCTGCCCAGTACTACGCAGCATCACTTGCTGTTCGTTGTATGGTAATGTTTTCGGCGTTTTCGCCACTTCTGATATTCCTACTTCAATCTTTCAGATTTTGTTGCATCCCCCCCCCCCCCAAAAAAAAAAACGACGACACTCGTGAATTGTGGCGCAATTGGAGGTATAGCATCTGTGATGTTAACCTCGACCCTGGTCGCTTTATTTTTATTGCGTGATCTGTGCCGCAATGAGCAGAATCACAATCAGCCGCAGCTATATTACTGTCTCTACCGATACTTTATCTTTGCGCACAATAAGTGCTTAATAATATGCATTGTATTGTCAGACTGGGGTTTATATCTGATTGATTGATATGTGAGGTTTTACGTCCCAAAACCGCCATATGATTATGAGAGACGCCGTAGTGGAGGGCTCCGGAAATTTCGACCAACGGGGCTCTTTAACGTGCACCCAAATCTGAGCACACGGGCCTACAACATTTCCGCCTCCATCGGAAATGCAGCCGCCGCAGCCGGGATTCGAACCCACGACCTGCGGGTCAGCAGCCGAGCACCTTAACCACTAGACCACCGCGGCGGGGCGGGTTTATATCTGGAACATGCACTGTATGAAAACTTGGGAATACATAGCTCGCCCAGAGTACTTTCTAGATCTGTGCATAAGAACCCCCCCCCCCCCCCCCCACATTTCCAGCCCTCAATAGAAGCCCACACAGAAGGAGGTCCTTTCGCAAACAGTGTGGCACAGGGTGGCAAAGGCAACTTGAAGCATGACCATCCCATCAAGCCCTTCCGAGTTGAAAGAGTCACGAGATTCAGGGGATTGTGTAACAGCTGGAGCGTTTCTGAGGAAAGGCTCAGCGCCGCTGGCGATAGAGGTGGCGGTGACGTCATTTTGACGTCAGCGTGAGAGCATGTTGCAAAACAAGTCCGTTCGCGACATCTTCGTGGTCGGCGGTGACTCGCGAAAGGCTAATATGTTCAATAAATCAGGCGAATATGTTTTGTAATTTATCTTATTCGACTGTTCGCATAAATCCTGCCAATGTTTGCTGTAGAGATGTCACTTTAGGTTAGACGTTCTTGGGATTGTTGTGCTGAATGCTAAATATAGCTTGACGGGGAAGACGGCGACTGTAAACTGCTTATGGTATGATCCTTAACTGGCAGTACGCAGGAAGTCATGCTTCTGGCAAGATTTGTACATATTATTCACCGAAGTGCTTTATTTCAATCAATTCAATGTCTTAATGCAAATGAGTAGGAATAAAGAAACTCGCAGAATGCGAAAGAAATGGTAAAAAAAATGACGTTCCAGTCGCGCAGCCTGGTTGTTAAAAACTCCAGACATGTATAGTCGTAATGTCTGTAATGATTATCACACATTTGTATTATTTACTGAATCATAAGGATATGAAATAGCATGATTGTTTAAGCTGTATTGCGCCCGGCGGGACGCAGAAGTTTTGCATTGGTACACCTGCAATGTTCGTACAGTGTTCTGTAAGAAACAGAACCCCACGTGTAGTCAAGGACACATAGGACCAATTTCAAATGATTCGTATTTTTTATCATGAAAAGCTAATTATTAAACTTAGAATACGTGGCCATCTATTTTTACAACATACCTTATGATTTAAGTATAGGCTGCATACCACCCTCATGGATTTACAAGGCGTATAGCAATTGTTGTAGCATCTTGAACAGGTCAAAGAACACGTCATCTAGATAAGTTCACGGCTGAAGTCTGTAATCTGAGGTTGAGCGGTCATGGTTAGCGTACACTTAAAAATGATCATTGATTGGTTAGTTTGTGGTATAATTCCTGTGAGTTATACTTACTCGCATGTCCGCAGCTCTTGCAAACGTGAAATATTATAATTAGGACGGAAAGCACGTTCATCTCTAACATTCATAGCTCTGCGACAACCACAGTTCGAATAACAATGTAACCAAGTTACACCTACATTAGTTTCTGAAGCTTTCTTTATATCTTTTGCTGAAATAAAAAAAATATGTTAAGGTGTTCCGGTTGCCATATATGAGTTTCGATGAGTTGTGGGGATGGTATTTGAACCACGTGTTATGAAACGAGTGAAGACAACATCTTCACAAAAACAAGCGTTGTTCTTGTACAGAAAAGAAGAAATACCTTTAATGTCATTACAGCCGCAGGTGCGTACACCCTGTGCCCACACGGGCACGTGGTAACATGCCTAAAGCTGCTATTCTGTCATGGTGTTTATCTTCGGAGTCGTCTTTTGGCATTATGTCACTCTCTGATTCCAAATATCACACCCATGTTTGTCGCAGTTTAGTGCAAACAAGGCGAGCCACCAGAGCGGATATGGCGGCAACCTTGGCAGACGTCCATGGTTTGGCTCTCGAAAGACGAGTCAAGCCTACATAACGCTCACCTACGCTATCACCGTTGTCATGGAAACGAAGCAAACGATGGGCCGGGAAAAAAAAAGCCCGCATGGTGTTTACACCCGGTAAGGAACTTTCTCGTCTTTTCTGGCCTCGATAAGCGCTCCCGGTTCCCGAACATCACACGCAACTAAACGTGTTCTTATCGAGTATGTGGTATTTGTATGATGGCGCTCTGTAGAGTGAAGCTGTTAAGTGAAATCAAAATTTGTCTGTCTTATGTTCTTAAGAACTGAGAACGCGTAAGTATGACACCAACATTGGGCAAGCTCTTTTGTTCACCACTGGCCCACTGAAAAGAAAGAAGAGAACGCACGGCCGGATCACCAATTAATATTTCTGGATAGGCGTTACCAATAATTGAGAAATAGTTTAATTAGCCGCTGGAATTAACCCTGTGATAAACACCCAGGCAGCACCGTTCCTCTTAGCTGGTAAAGCATCTGTATACAGTCCTTAGGTGGTGATATGTCCTGCTTCTTACACCTCACATAACAGTAAGAAAAGCTGGTGCTTAAAAGTAATACCAATGAAGGCGTTACTATACCACAACGTGTTGCTACTATACTGCTGGTTAAACCACTCTACACATGTGAGCTGCACGAAAGCACTGGGGTAACGAGCCCATGTGATATCAAGTTTGAGAGAGTCAGAACAAGGTGTCATAGAGTATTGAAGGGCTGTCTAACGTATTCAAGAGTACATGTGGATACAGCGTGACTGGCACAGACGAAAGGCAAAGACAGGGGCGCAAGGCCGCGCGTATACTCTCAATTTAGGTTTTGCTTCATAACGCTGTTCAATTCTTTGCGTATTAGCCATAGGTCAGTGAACTCACTCATGGGTCGACTCGCTGAGGCTCACTCGATCACTCAGATGGAGCCATGAGAGGGAGTGTGAGGAATATTTTTGTGAGTCCGAGTCAGTCCGACTGAAGAAACGTTTCGTGAGTGTGAGCCCGAGTGAGTGCGGCGCACAAACTGAGTTTGTATATACCCGAAGCCCAAGATATATTTCTTGAGTGAGTCTGAGTGAGTTCAATTTGGTTTTACGACCTATGATAGTAGCGCTGCAGCCATGATGAAGCTTATTAGCTCGTGCAGTGTGCCACTTAACTATATTTCTTAACTATATTTGCGAAGTTGCACGGATAATTGGGGGGCTACGCGTATGAAAGAGTTAGAAGGAAAGAAAAGCGGGCACAAGTTCAGAGACAGTGAACTAGGCCGCTTGTGTCTGCGCCTTGGGTCTCTTGACGGGACCTGCTGGTCTTCTAATACTTTAACATATTAGCGCTTAACATCGATAACGTATGCGGCGGGACTTCAGTGAAATTCGCTAAATCTGGGACACTCAGTAGGGTAACTGGCGCACTTTTAGAGAACGATCTTAGTAATTTGTCATTGCGTGGATTCACTTAACCTTCTCTTTAACATCAAAACATGCCTTACCTCAAAGTATTAGCTTGTACGTAGGATCTCGCAGTTTACTGAATTTACTGCGATCAAGAACTTTTATTATTACTACTCCCGTGGTACCGGTTTTTTACACAATAACGATTGTATTTAACAAATATAGTGATCCTTATGTATATATAGGTAACTGAAAAAATAGGCAGTAAATCGGTGACATGTTATGCAGTATCTGGTGGAAAGTATGCATAAGAGTTGTGCAGTTACTGGGCCACGTCATCGTGTTTGCGTTATTGCAACTACCTGCCCATGCGTCTCGAAAAGAAGAAGCAACGGCCTGATTAGGTTACCTAGACGTGTCTGATAACTCGACATGCTTTCAATGCTCTACGTTACGAAATGTATCGACGGGTACTCAAGCCTTATTTATTTATTTATTTATTTATTTATTAATTTACTCACACCTACTGCAGCGCTAATTACGCTTAGGCAGGAGAGAGTACAGAAGCATACTCAGTAATTAAACTAAAAGTGATGGGAATAACCCAAACAAGAAACATAATAACATTGTGTGAACATTAAGGCACAAAATATTCGAACCACCTCACTGTGGTGGTCTGTAGTGGCTAAGGTACACGGCTGCTGACCCGCAGGTCACGGGATTGAATCCCGGCTGCGGCGGCTGCATTTCCGATGGAGGCGGAAACGATGTAGGTTCGTGTTCTCAGATTTGTATGCATGTTAAAGAACCCCAGGTGGTCGAAATTTCCGGAGCCCTCCACTACGGCGTCTCTCATAATCATATGGCGGCTTTGGGACGTTAAACCCCACATATCAATCAAATCAATTAGAACATAAAAAAGAATGAACAAATACGATTTGCAAAGAGATTCGCGTATTTCACATATATGCGTTGTGAATTTCAGCTACAAAACTCTGTGGTATGAACGAACAGAACCAGGTCATGACTTTCAGTCTTCGATGAAACGGGAGAAAAACTTAACTTGAGCATAGTTCGAGCGTAATAAAGCCCCAAATTTAGGTTGTGACAGCTTTATGTATTTCTCGTTGTTTGGCAGTTTAACCGTGGAGGAAACGATGCTTAGCAAGAATTTTCATGGCTATATTTGGCACCGCGAAAAGAGTGAAGTTAATTGCAATAAAAGTAGAGTAGAATAAGGTGAGAAATTGTGGTCGTGAAGGTGACATATCACTGTTATCATCTTCTGGACTGATTCCACTTGTTGAATCTCCATTGCTTATACGGGTTCCAGACAACGGGCACGTAGTCAAGTACAGGACGAATTAGCGATTTATATAAGAGAAGATTTGCGTCTTTTGGGGATTTGTTCAGAGTGTGACATAGATAGTCTAGTTTTTCGATGCTTTGTGACATATATAGTCGATGTGCTTGGAGCATGATATTGTGTGGAAAAATGACATCAATAAACGTACAATTTAAAACGGTACTTACAGAACAGTTATCAAAAGAGTATTAAAAAACAGAGGATGATTCATTGCAAAAAAGACAGAAGCATGGTTTTCTTAAACTTAATGCTCATCTTCCAGGTTTCGCACCAACTGCGAAACCCAGCGAACGACTCCTAGAAGCGGTAGTTGTCGCAGTGTGTTTGTTCACTTCGTACAAAACGCAGTCGTTGCCATAAAAACGAAATGTAGAGGAGGTGTGGGCAGGCAAGTCGTTCACGGAAAGTAAAAAGAAAGTAAAGGTCTAAGAACGGACCCTTGTGGCATTTTGGATGTTACTTTAGTAACAGCAGGGTTGGTCGACTTGTGGCAAACAAATGGAGATATATAAGACAGAAAGCTAGATATCCCATTAACCAACTGAGGATTGTTTTGTAATGGTCGGAGTTAAGCAAATAGTTTAGAATGCAGTACTATGTTGAAGGTCTTTGCTAAGTCTATATGCAAATAGCGTCAATCTGGTCGCTATGATCAAAGCTAAGCAAGATATACGTGAATTCGACTAATTGCGTTGTTGTGCTAAAACGACGTCTAAACCCATACTGTCAGTGAGATATTAATTGATTTCATTCCAAGAAGAGCGTAATTTGTTTATGAATGATATGTTCTAGCATTTTGCATGACTGAGAAGTCAATGATATTGGTCTATACCTTTATAGAGACTGCTTATCGCTGGATTTAAAGGAAGGGCCATCTTCCCTCAGGAGGGAACAGTGCCAGAAGATAAAGATTTTTTAATGTGGTTGGTAAATATCTGGACGACCACAGGGAGTAGGGAACTAAGAATGCGTTAAGTATACTGTCCTGGCTGATGCGATTTTTTACATCAAATGTTTGGATAAGACTGAGAACGCATTCATTCGTTATTTCCATCAGTATTGATTGGTTCGGAACGAGGAATACCTGTCAGAGAAAGAATAGTGTTGTCAGAATAAAACGCAGACTTAAAATAGTTATTAAAAGCATCAGATATAACAATTTCAGGAGGCGAAGGTACACTCAGACTTGGATATCTGAGCGGATAAGTAGTGCAATGCCGCTGCCAATGCCTTCTGACATGTCGATACGTGCGAGAATGAAACCGGGGGGATTACACTTAGAATCGTAAATGTTACAATGAAGCCATGCCTCTTTTATGCCAATAATATAGGTTAAGACAAGCAACAATAGATCTGGAAGCTTTTTAGCAATACTATGAGCATTAACGTTCAAGACTACCAGGTCCTAATGCCGGCTGTACTGAGGTCATCTAGTGGATGAAGTGGGATTCGAATAGGTGGGGATAAGAAATCGAGTGCCAGGTGCTCTATCTGAGACATTCACTAATGAGGTTGAGGTGTTGTCTCCATACGTTGTAAATGAACGCATGATCCTATAATAACTTCACCGCAGAGCCGCCGTTGCAGAGAGAAAGTGGAAAAGCCCCAATTTATTTCCTTATATATGTAATACGAGCAGAAAAGCCTTGCGAAATAACCACGTTTGAGCCTTTTAGAACGCACCTTTCGAAGCCTGTGGAAACATTTGGTTTGCGGACATGTAATTTTCAGTGTGTTATGAAACACAGAAGTTACGCTGCTTAACAGCGTGCTAGTTTTTTCATTGGGATTTTCTAAAATACCGTGTACAAATAGATTGTTACTCCTTGAATGATTATCAAGTTCATAAATTTTGAGGACCAGTTGGTTGATCTTAGAAGCTAAGGAATCAATTTTGACGTGTAAAGCCCTAGTATCACTGTGTTCAATAGGGTCAAGAGAATGTTCACGATCACCAACACCCAATTACAAAGCATCAAAACGACAGGCATTCGTTTGTTGAAAGATCTTGTCAGCAAATCATGAGCTAGCTAATTTTGCCCCTATAAAAGTTTAGAGAACATTTCAGAGACTGACAGAGGATCATCGCCACAAACACAGAATCGTAGTGTGCCTTATCAATGATCATCCTTGTTGAGAGCGTTGGAACCAGCTGCATTTCTGGTTGTTAGGATATTACTAGAAGAATTGGTTTTACCGATATACGTCGATTTACTCGGAGGCCATGGATTTAGTTCCACATCATCATTTAGAACGATTGACTTTAGCAGTATAACGCGTGTAAGTATACAAAACACAACGCTACGTGGGGAAGTAGCAGCCGTAGAAAGCGATAATCAGAACTGATGAATTCAGCATTGGAAAGGTAACATGCCTACATAAAAAGCAAAAAACGAATAAACATCTTGCTGGTGCTGCTGTGACCAAGCCCACTGAAGAGATGATCTACGGGCAGTGCATTTATACTTCTTCTGGTGGCTGACGTCACAGTAACGCAGTTGTCGATAAATGAATGGTCAAGTAGCCGGTGGCCGCGATATACCGACTTGCGGTAGTTGGAAGGCTGCGCAAGCATCGAACCATAACGAAGAGATATGGCTGTCCCAAGATAGACCATACAAGACGTCCACGTATCCAGATAGAAGTCATCGGGCAGAATCATGCATGCGTTCAAGTAGAATCGTGACGTCCCAGTAGTTCAGATCCGCAAAGCCGACTAGGAACTGCAGAAGTTACAAGCAAAGGGTAAACATCGTGCTGGTGCTGCTGCGACCTAGCCCACCTATTCAGGTGGGTGCGACCCTTAAAATGTTTGTGATTAGTTGATATGTGAGGTTTAATGTCTCAAAACCACCATATCATTATGAGAGACGTGGTGGAGGGCTCCGGAAATTTCGACCACCTGGGGTTTTTTAACGTGCTGAAACGTTTGTGCATTCTTTTATTCCCCTTACTCCTTTCACCAGCGTAGGGTAGCCAGCTGGTTTGAAAACTAGCTAACCTTTATGTTCTACCACTTATTTATTCCTTCGTTCCTTCCTTCCTTTGTGAATTTCAAAACAGGGCCCTTCAAGGAGGAAAACTTTGACAAGAGAACTCACACGATCATGGTCTACTAAACACGGTATGAAGTAATTTGGTAATCTACGCCCCATACTCGAATGAATTCAAGGTTAATAAGATTTTATAAAACTTAAAACCACAGGAATGATGCATATAGCAAATAATAACCAAATGACAAAGAAAGGGAACAAATTTATGTTGGCTCTTTGCACTGTAGCAAAATCTAAGCGATACGTTCATCAGGGTTCACATCAGTGTTCGCGATCCTGCTCCCATTGTGAGATAATTCTCAGTTACACAATGCGACAAAGTTCAACTAGTTTTTACGAGAAAACACTTCATACCCCTTATTATTGAGGTGCCTCGGATAATAAACAGCCTATCTTAATTAGAAATAAACTAACAGCTGAAGATGCCGCCTGGATGCAAGGACTTCGAAAGGTCACCTGAGGCACCGCCATCATAATCAACGGAGAATGGGAAGGGACAGGGGTTGATCCTCTCTTCCCCCACCTCGCTCGGTGAAACTGCCGGACTTTAATAAAGTCTATTCATTCATTCATTCATTCATTCATTTATTTATTTATTTATTTATTTATTTATTCATTCATTCATTCATTCAACCAAAGTAGTTTCGCACATACTTTTTTTCAAGGTTTACTTGTTTTCGGCCGCAAGAGAAACGGTCCAGTTCCGATGTCTTAATACAGCGCATCGAACCAACAGTAATTTGCGTTGAAAAGTGTGCATTCATGTTACAGGCTAACATCTTACCTAGAGGGGCGCGGATCTGTTAAGCAAGAGAACTCACGACAAAAATGATCGTCCTGTATGTCGTGTGTTCTTTTCCGGACCAAGTCCGCGCTTCCCTAAGTAAAATTTCGAACCAACTAGCCCAACATATGACCATATAGCTAACATTCTTCCTGCCCTTCGTATAAAGTCAGTTCTTCACACTAATGATTTCGTTTTTGTTGTGTAGCTGTTCAGTTTTGTGGGGTGTGATAGACATAAGCTAGATAGGTCCTAAGAAGCTTCGCCCTATAAAAGCGTGGCAATCAACCATCCTATGACAGAGTAACGTCGTGTCTCGAAACTATTTTTTCAAATAGACGCTAATGTTCATAAAACGTCAGTTATGGTTGCTGTGCTGGCTATTCAATTTTATAAATATTAGATATGCACTCCTGTAACACAGCTGTCACGTCAGATTAATGTTATTGTAGTTAGGCGCCATGTACTAAAGTTGATTTATGTACCAGTGTTCACGGCTACCATTCTTGCAAGCACCAGCACTTCATATCACCTTATCGCTTCTGGTGTTGCAAATAATCATGTTGCTGGTGGAATCATTGCAAGAGTGCAAACAACTGGTTATAAAGACATCTGCGACTGTTCAACATATATATGTCCATGCGTGCAACATTCGTACATATAGCTTCCGTCAGTTGATAACGTGCAACTCAATATGAAATTTCCACCTAAAAGATCCGACGTACCACATCGATTCCCAAGGCACGTCGACTTTTTCAACAAAAATATTCTGAGGTGTATGAAAACAAGGCCAATGAGCAAAAAAAAGGTCGGGGTCATTGTTAAATCCTCTAACCGGTAAACTGTAAATTTTAAATAGGTTTGAACCATTAGGCACCTTCTTTGTATTTCTTCTATTTAGCCTTCTCTTCCTCGGCTTGGCTCCGTCTTACCTTTCGGGGTTTTCTCTCTTCTTTTTCTTTTTAATTTTCTGTCTACTTCGTTCTCTTTCATCTTCAAGTCGCTCGAAGAAATAAAAGAAGCAGCTTATTTGTCTTTGACTCGAGTGTGAGCTCTATGTACTACAGATGACTCTGCTAGGCACTCGTGGTTTTGACTGTGAATGAAGAAGAAGAAGAAGAAGAAGAAGAAGAAGAGAAGAAGAGGAAGAAGAAGAAGAAGAAGAAGAACGAAGAAGAAGAAGAAGAAGAAGAAGAAGAAGAAGAAGAAGAAGAAGAAGAAGAAGAAGAAGAAGAAGAAGAAGAAGAAGAAGAAGAAGAAGAAGAAGAAGAAGAAGAAGAGAAGAAGAAGAAGAAGAAGAAGAAGAAGAAGAAGAAGAAGAAGACTTCTTGCACGAGCACGCGCTACAGATGGCTAGGCCACATGTGGTTTTGTCTGCGTTACAGCAGGCAACGATGACAGCATACGACATGCTGCCCTCTTTAAGTGCATCAGACTTAAAGGGAAATCCATATGGTGGTTTTGGTGCACAGAGCATTACAGTTCAGCTTAACGTTCATATGTTCATATATGAGCTTTACAATGGTTAATTGAGCCTGCGCATAGTGTTATGAATGCCACTTCAGAAAGAACCGGTAAGTCCTTTTCGAGCCACGAAATGCTGCGACACCATTGCCCTACGACAGTAGTCGGAAGTAAACGAGGTGGCTCTTGACGTAACCGTTGTCCAGATAGCGTCCTAGGAGAGCCCAGCTGCAAAACAAATCTGAGAATCGCCCCGATAACGTGGCCCGCCAACAGCTACCCCATTTCTCAGCTGATATGATAAGTGGGGGCTGCAGCAACGCGTGCACCGTGTTGAATTAAACCTTGTGCTGCGCCCA
Organism: Rhipicephalus annulatus; assembly: GCA_013436015.1. Taxonomy (NCBI): domain Eukaryota; kingdom Metazoa; phylum Arthropoda; class Arachnida; order Ixodida; family Ixodidae; genus Rhipicephalus; species Rhipicephalus annulatus. The sequence goes on from WOVY01014673.1 coordinate 64,082, forward strand.
TGAGGCTCTTTTTCCCCTCTTCTCTCTGTCCTTATCACTTGGCTCTTATGCGGCTGACGTCGCAACGGATGTAATAAAAAAATAACCGGTGGAAAGATGCTTCGTCACTATTGCGATGTTAGTTTTTCTTCCTGTCTTGTAGATCGCGAAAACAGGATGAATGGTGATAAATGCATTGTCTCTGCGCTGCATTTTCTAACGCACACACGCTGCGTCATTCAAGCTATTAAGGTGCGTAAGCAGTCAAGACCTATCTGAGACGTGTACCTTACCCCCGTATTCTTCACTCAACGCTTCACCTTCACTTGAGAAAACCGATGGAAGCGTTCTCCCTAGGCACGGCAAGTCACTGCATATCAGCGATAATGTAGTGCGATTCTCGAGCAGCACAGCGTCATTTTCAGCCGAGAAGTGGCGCAGTGCTCAACTCTGTCAACTGAGGGGTGAAAGTCGAGTCGAGGAGCGTTTGTGAATACTGGGGTTAGTCTAAGTTGACGGGCCTCGAGCATTTTCGCCTTCATAAAGGAAAGTGGACACCGCGGCCGGGACTTGATCCCGCCACCTTCGGTTTAGAAGTCGAACACCATAATCTCTAGGCCAGCATGGCGGATTCATCGTCGCAGCACCGGCGCGTAGAGGAGTGTCATCTTCCGACCCGGCTGCGCTGCTTCTTACGCGAATGGTACAGAGTCGGTAGAAGTACACGCACACCTTGCGTGCTCAAGTGCCTTCTTGAATATCAAATGCCCTAGATGACTCTTCAAATGTGAAAATTAACTTTTGGCGTCAGTGGTGTGAACCCAGCATTGATGCTAGAAATCGACACGTGATGACCCTGCCATCTGACGTCACAGAGATTCAAGATTTTGTGGCGTCATTATCACATCACGTGACGTCATTGTACAATATTTATATATTATTTGTTTATTTATTTATTTGCAAATGCTACCAAATCCAAAGGAATCACCTCAGATGGGCGTATACTTCAGTTGAGCAGATAACGCTGTTTATTCAAGGATGGGACGATATCGAAGGCCGTTTAGTACCAGCTGTTGTGCAGAAAGCTTGCTATTCCTCCGATGCTGAAGGCTGTGCTAAATCACGTCAAAAGCCCAAGGCTTTCAGGGGCTCCGGGGGAGCATTAGTATGTGCACGCTGGAGGATCAATACATCCACGGTTGCAATGAAAGTTCAGCTTGGCAGAGAAGAAAGGAAGAACAAGAGAAAAGGCAGGAAGGCAACCCAGGAACATGCCCGGTTGGCTACCCCATACTGCTTAAATGGTAAAAAGGAGTATATTAGTGGAAGAGAGAGAAGAAAGAGAAGGGAAAGACCTTGCATTGTAACTGTGGTACATAGCTAGGGCTCCGTGTTTTCGAAGCTTACTTTTGTTGAAGTTTGAAAGGCTTTTCCGGAGCTTTTTGTTTTTCTATAAAACTCGGCACCTATAAAAGTCGGCAGTTTCGGATTCCCTGACATTGAATCTTCAATTCGTTATACAACTTCTTTCGGTGTCTTCTTATTTAATTTTGCCTCAAACGAAAATTCGTCACATTGTTGCTCGTAATCTCGTTTTCCCTCCATTATATGTTTCACACTTCCTGCTCATGTGTTATGTGAATATTGTCGTGGATGCGCACTGCTGCGAATTCGGCGAAGTGTTCTTTTTTTTGGGGGGGGGGGAGAACAAGATTAGATAGCCAACTTGCTTCGCAGCTTTTTCTCCCAGTCTCTCTCATCTTCTGAATGAAAACTAAAACACTTATTAGTAATATTAGGCTGAACACTTCGAAATATTAGGTAAAACGATATCTGGACACGAAAAAATGTGAGCGCACTAAGTTTATTTTAGATGTCTAGAAGGTATGAACACGCAAGAACATAGACCTACAAGCACAAATACTTGAACACAAATCACCTTGATTCCAGCAGCCTTAAATCTATAGCTGTATAAGAAGCAAGCATATTTTACGAGGTTTTGGCCGCTGATGGAGGTACGTTCCATTCGATTGAGGATTGTCAGCTTTGGGAATGTCCTATCAAAATGTAACTTATCAGATAAATCGAAATTGTCGAAAATTTCACCATCGAGGGTTTTCTCAAATTTTATTCTGATTTATCCCAAAACATGAGCACAACATATTGTTTAGCTCAAATTTCTGTGGGTGACGTATTGACAATCAATCGCTAGTAGTGTCTAGTCTTAGCAGTTGTGTTGTTACTTTGAATCCGTTGTTCGCGCTAAGCTACCAAAGTTGCAATGCAGAATGCCTTACTGTCACAACGACTGCATTAACAGTGAACTCAAACTGTATTATAAAAGAAAAGCCGATACGGCGCCTAGCCAACCTATCTCCAAGTGCTGAGGTAATTGGTCAATAGTCTGTGCGCTGGCTTCTCTATGGCATTTATTTTCACATGATTGCTCGAAAGCAAACGGCTGCAGATTTTAAAAGGTTTTATCTGAGAAAAGGTGGCGCAATACTCTACCATGAACGCCGAGTTCCTAAAGAGTCGGGGCACCTACAAAAACTCCAAGAAAACCACAATGTTAGAGAATCGTACAGAAAAAAAAAGAAATAAGCTCGGTGCCGTTATTGCCGCTCTCTATGAAGTGCACCTACATAGTACCGCGCAGGGTATGGGGGATGGAAATGAAAGAGAAAGAAGAAAAAAGGGAAGGGTAGGGGGAAATGCATTCAATCTGCCTCACGTACGCGCGCAACAACAACCGCGCGCCACGCGCAGGCGACCATGAATGCCGCCGAGAAAGCCGGGATTACAGTGATGTGCATGTTTTGAACACGGACAATGGAAAGAAAGGTGCCCTCCAAACTCACGGTGCAAGTCCGGCGGGCCCCGTTGGTAGCGCCGCTTCAGAGGCTAATCCGTACACTTGAGGACGTCATAGCCGTGATGTCGTCAAAAGCTGCGATGTCGTCATCAATGCCGCCACCTCTATAAGGAGGAGGAGAAGAGGCAGTTCCGAAAGGATCGACATCTCCAGTCTTTTTCGAACATGCACGACTATTCCGGTGAGTGAGTGACTTCTCTGCTTGAGTTCGCGTTCACATCAGAAACGATCTCTTGACCGTAGACGTAGATCTATCTATTCTATCTATCTACTATCTATCTATCTATCTATCTATCTATCTATCATCTATCATCTATCTATCTATCTATCTATCTATCTATCTATCTATCTATCTATTACTATCTATCTATCTATCTATCTACTTATCTATCTATCTATCTATCTATCTATCTATCATCGATCTATCTATCTATCTATCTATCTATCTACTTCTATCTATCTATCTATCTATCTATCTATCTATCTATCTATCTATCTATCTATCTATCTATACGCTTCCAACATTCCAATCGGCCAACTCTTTTTTTTATCTCTGTGAAGGTTAAAATACCGGTTATTCTCGACTGGTTGATACGACTGCCTTTCCGTGTCTCCTTCCTTCCTTCCTTGTCATCTTGCAAGGAAGCTTGAAAGAGAAGAAAGCTTAGACCCCGGCGGTGTCCCATTGGGTAGTACGGAAAAAATATATTGCGCACCAGACTACTTGCTCATTGAGGGTGGCTCACAAAAAGCTTTATGACCACTGGCGCCAAAACGTGGAAGTTTATGCACACATATTGATAGTAAACAACATGTCTAGAACGAAGTGCAGTCGCTTTGGGGTTTACGAGTGAGAGAACGATATTGGATTTCGTACCCCTTGTGTAGGAACGATAAAGCGTGCGCTCATGTTCTCGCGTCTACTGTTTCCGTGCCACAAGACGTAATCTATTGACGATAATTTTATATTGGCTTAATCTTATTGAGGACGACCTAATTAATTATTCATAAAAAGAAATGCAGTGTGTGCAGGTCTTCAAAGAACAAAGGACAGAGAACAACCTTCTCGGAACTAATGCTTTAGTAATTTCACACGATAACACGGTGGGTCATCATTACAAGAGGGACTGCCACCGTGGTCCGATGTCGAATAAAAAACTAAGAGGGAAAACACTTGATTGCCACGCAATGCATAAATGCTATCTAATCGTACAGACTGCCGCGCTGCATTTTCTCAGGAATGAGCGTACAGATCAGCACTGTAGGAGAGGCGTGGGCCGCGTAACCGGCTACTAAACCATCCGCACATTCCTTTATCCTAGCACTGATTAGATTGCGATCCCTGGATCTCGTAGGCTTGCGTCACTAGAGGACTCGAGGTCGTCTCGAAACAACAAGTGAGAATCAGCTTTCCTTGTGAGCTGCGATAACGCGCAGTGCAACAGCATGCACTATAACGTGGGCTCCCGAGATAAGCACTACAGCGTACGCGGAGCTCGGAGAAAAATTATGTTGTCAACCGTGACGAAGCACAACGTTATTCTCGAGTTTGGGGGCGACGTACACATAAACAACGAGCATACCGCCGTCCTCAATAACGTAGTTAGCTCAGGTGAAGTGGCACTTCGCGCGTTTCCGCGAGCCGCAGTTAGAACCTAGTAGAGGTTTTCTGAACTGGCAGAATAACATTTGTGGGTCATGCGTGGGACAGTGTAGCTGTAGTCTTCATACACACTCGCGAGAAGATTTGTCTATAGGGAAGCCATCGCATTTTTATTTCAATATAATTTGATGGAGCGAAGGTAGTGTAGAAAGGGCCGAGGAAAGTAAATATTGACAAATGCAGCTAAAACATATGCGAACAACGGACTTTACGACTTCTGTAAAGAGCTGATGTGCAGCGACCAATGTTTGCAGATAAGCGGCTGATACGGGCCGGTAATCTCAACGGTGACTGCCCGATTGTGATGACTAAGTAAGAGGGTGACCCAGTTTTTCGAGGCCGCAGAACGGTGAACATAACCTAACACTCAAGATAACAATCGGGTGATCTCAGCAGTGCAGGAACTCAGCGGAAACCTCAGAATTATGGTGCTCAGCTTCTGTTTCTACTCTGTCTAGCTATATTGGTGAGGAATGCAGCCAGGTCCTCTTCATGAAGCCAGAAGAAGAGTATTAACAACACACATTGTAAACAAAATTGCTGAGTCCCTCATGCATTCGCCTAAGACGACTCGAAAGTGTTATGGGGGCGTAAAATTGACGTCACGGTGGTCTGTGACATTATGACGCTGCCAATGGTGACGTCATCACGCTATAATGATTTCTTGAATCACTCGTATTGACCCTTCTGACGTGAGACGCCGAAGGTCAGGTATCACGTTTGATGAGGCATCTAAGGCGTTAGTCTTAACGATGTCATCTGAAGTCAGGTTAGTGAAGTTGAGGTGGGTCTTGCGAAACAAGTTTTTAGGAGCTGTATTTAGCAGCATTAAAAAATACACCTCCCGAGGGCTCTTCATGGGCGCCTACACAGAAAAGTAGCAAGCCATAGCTTGCACGCTTTGGTGACAATATCATGATGACGAGTTTCACAATCACTTTCGAATAAATTTGACACGTCCGCTTCACGAATATGATTAAACAATTGACCCGCGAAGGAAAGACAAATAACAAAAACAAGCTAATATCACGTTGCAAACCTCAAGCCTCGGAACAAAGTTTCTCGATTAACAATGCTTAAAATGCTGTCGAAGTAACTTGACTACTTTGACAGCCTAACATTCTTTGTTGTGAGGCAAAAAAAAACTTGGCCCGCTCCATAATGGTACAAACAATAGTAAGAATATTTTGACTTTGAAGTTCCCAAACCACGGTATGATTTATTATGAGGGACGCCGTGGTTCAGGGCTCTGATAATTCAGACTGTCAGGGCGTCGTTTAATGTCCACTGACAACGAACAGTACAGTGGTCTCTGGCATTTCGCCTCCATCGGAACGCTTCCGCCGTGGCCGGGATCGAATCCGCGACCTTCGGGTCAGCAGCAAAGCACACTTTTCAGAAATAATACTAATCCTTTGTCATTAGATTCTGCCGGCTGCAATTAGTTTTGTAAATTTAAGGCACAAAACGTTTGAAAAGTTCTAAAAAAGTAAGTCAATAGGTCAATTAATAAATTTTTAGAAGTGATTATGTCATATTTGTGTGTATATTACTTAAAGCAAAGCACATTTTTTTAAATTTCTTGTGCGAGGGAACTGCAAGCTGAACAGCGAGTTTGCACTAACGCGCGGACGACCCTTCAAGCCCTTCAGCTTGAACTCCTCTTGTCACTTGAGTCAGGCCCCTATGTCGTCATGCCGGCCTCTCTGAAGGATCACTCCGCTTACGGAGGCGCACGGGAGGCTGCAGCTCTACAAAGACATTCCGGAAGTTATCAGTATATCCACGAGCCTTTCCAAGAGGGGGGTGTGTTAGGCACGTAGCGTTCTCGTTTGGAAAAAGAAAAAAAAGATACAGGGAGAGTACCTGCACTGATGATAAGCGCAATCTACGTGGCGTATGAGAGAGTGCGTACCGTGTCCGGCTCAGAGCGGATTCAGGTGTTTGGCAAAGTAAAACAATCGCAATTGGATACTATTGGTTTTGCTCGAGGTGTGTGCAGTTTTTTGTGGAAAGTAAAGCACAGCGTACAAACGCTATTGACCCCCTTTCATTTGGTAAGGACATACTCAATAGAAACCGCTAAGAATGTGCTTGCATGGTTCTTCGACAAGTGAAATGCACTTAATACATATCACTTAAGCCTAGCATAATTGTAAGAAGAGATTTCAAAGACGTTTGAGGAACGCTTGTGTAAGGTCGATGGCTAGCTTAAACAACGGATTAATGCACGAACCCCGAACGCGTGCTGCGTCCGCGTACAATGCGGGGTAGAGACAGATCTATATACTAGATGCCGTTGGAGAGGGTGACCTGCTTTAGTGTTCGTTCCTCTACACTACAAGAGGGAGGTCTTTTGGGTATGAGACTCCGCACCTGTGGCTGAACAGCGTGATTCTTCCAATCAGCCTGAATATTTGCAGTTAAAGCTCGATGTAATATAACTCTATTTTACGAAGTTCCCAATCTAAAGAAAGTTTTTTTTTCTCCGCAAGTACTCATTGGTTTATTATTTTTTCGTTAACGCGTATGAACGAAACTAACTTGGCACCAAACCCGGTTTAACGAAGTGGTTCCTGAAATACTTCAGTAGAAAGCGATGCTTCCAATCATATTTTTGACATAGACGGGTCTTGTAACGTACGCTCTTAAGTTATAGCATCCTGACGAAACTGGACGCCACGCCCATGCACGGAACAAGCGTGGCAGCTGCAGAGTTTTTACGTATCGGATGATGCTAGGGATGGTGGTGGTTGTTTATATCATTTTTATCACCATCCCCATCTCTTATCGGTCCACGAGGCAGTTACTGCGCTCTTGTGCAAACGCCTGCCATTTTTGAAGTAATGGTACACGCTGCAGTGCTATATTTCCTTTTTTTCTTTTCTTGTGTTCTTTCCTCTCCTTTTTGTCTCTCTATTTCATTTCTCTAATCTTCGTGTTTGTAGTAGCCAACAGGAATTTCGCGTGGTTAACCTCCCTGACTTCTCTTTTTCTGCTTTAATTACTCCTCCTTCAGACAGGCAGCACCACTTGTCCTCTCGCAACTTTCTCGCTCGGCCAGAAAGTTGCAAATTGGACGAAAAGACAACTTGCGCTGCGACCTTCGGAAAATCGCAGGCTTGGTAGCACCAATTTGTCTTCTCCTTCGTTATCGTTTCATTTCTTCTATATCACAAATATTACGATACGCTTTTTCAGCGAAAGCTGTTATGGGATCGCAACTCGGGTCTCCCGCAGCGCCGCAGTTGTCCACCACTGCCACTGCCGGTGTCCGTAACCACATCACGTGACACTATATATATATATATATATATATATATATAGATATATATATATATATATATATATATATATATATATATATATATATATATATATATATATATATATATATAAACCTAGTACCAATGACACAGTGTGGCTCAAAACCTGGGCCTGCTGGATGCCAGCGCAGTATTCTACCACGGAGCCACGCCGGCGCTTTGGACTTGTTGGCAAACTTGCATTAAGCAGGCTTGATGTTGGGAAAGCAATCGCGGTAATAGGACTTGTAAAGTGTTTTAAAACAACGAAAAAGCACGCAGTCATCGCACAATGCCAATAGCGTAACGAGTGGGTGGTCCGATGCTCCATCCTATTACAAAAGCTTGTTTTTGTTCAGCTATAAACTGTGGCGCATACCCACTTCAGGCATAATTCCTCATCGTCGTCAGCCACTGCATGAACAATTGCCACAAAATTCCTCGCAATAGTTTAGCGGATACCACGCTTCTCAGAAGAATGATGAAAAATAGCGTAGCGAATGCCGGCCTACTACACTAAAATTTTTTCTTATTAATGCCTTAGTGGGCATAAAGCAAGTGTGTTTGCAGCAGTTACCCAAAAAGTGTTTATAAAAGGCACTGAAAGGCCGCTCTTCTAGCTTTTGCTTTGACTGTCCTGCGCCTGCAAAGCAGGCCTGGCTCTTTTTTTAAATAACAGCACAATTACCGTGTCCTGTGCGTTCCGTTGCTTAATTGTCTTCTAGCTTTCATTGTGCTTGAGTCAGACAAAGAAGCGGGCCCTCTAAAAATTTTTTGTCTCACCGAGTCGTTTATAAAAGCGAGTGCCGCGACTTCGCAAATCATTGTTTTTAAAAAGCGGTACCGCAGTTTCTTATCGGACAGTGCCGTCGAATAGCAGAACCTGCCTCGTCTTACACTGGGATGGAGACACTGAAACATCCCTCGCTTTAAGCAAGTGAGTTGTCGCAGCACAGATAAACTCAACAAACCTCCGCGACAGCACATCCGATACGTCTCTGGGAGCATTAACTTTCGTTGTTTTCAAGTTTCGTTTTTCTTGTTCTTTAGGCATTTCAACAGCTATGTTTCGACCTGTGCTAGAAATCGCATCTTTTGATACGGTACGTGCAGTAAGTCGTTGTCTGGGATCAAGCCGTATGCAGGTATTTCAACAGTTGTGTTTTGGCCTGTGCTTTGTAAGTTATGAACTGCCTCATTGTACAGCCGGGAATGTAACGAGTCGTTCCCACTGTACAGTTGTACAGCCGTTCTTGTTATTGAGTGCCGTGTCACAAAGCTTTTACGTCTTTTAGGTTCGCTGCTTCATGTGTACGTCTGTTTCTTCCAATAAATTTTAGTTGCGAGTTCAGTCCTTGTCCATATTTTTGTGTGGTTTTTGCGTCCCAAATAAGACGACGCTCTATTGCACCTAGACATTGCCTATCGAAGTTTAATACAGAGCTGAAACATCTGTGTTCAACGCCCCTTTGTATTCTACTATAACAAGATATTTAGAGTCACTGCATTTGAACCACGACTCTGTTCGACACGTACAGTTCTGATTTACTACCTTAATACTACCTTAATTAATACCAGTGCTCGTTTATCGATGTATTTCATGTAACGAACTCATTATTGCAGCATGGTGTCGCCTTTATTAGCTCGAACCGTTTCGACTCGTTGCGGTGGTCTATTGACTGAGGTACTCGACTCCTGACGCGCAAGTCGCAGGATGGAATCTCTGCTGCAGCGGCTGCATTTTCGATTGAAGCGAAAATGCTATAGGCCACTGTGCTCTGATTTGGTTGCACGCTGAAGAACCCCAGGTGGTCGAAATTTCCGGAGTCCTCCACTACTGCGTTTATTAAATTCACATGGTGGTTTTGGGACGTTAAACACCACATATCAATCAAATCAAGCTCGAAAAGGGCCGTAATTCCAAATCAGCTGCATGCTTTAATTTTCACTGTGAAAACATTGTACCTTCCCCGTCAGGCCAACCGTACCCGCAGTCAGCCCTTAGGTATATTGATTTGATGCCTCAAGCACGACAGTGTTAAGAGGAAAGGCTTCCCATAACTTTATTTTATGGTTCTTGCGCTTGTTTTTGTGTAGCTGTTCTTCTTGACCTTTCCGAAGTGTGTATGTCTGGTCTAATCAGTTGGAGTCATATCAAAAATGTTTAGACATATTTTAGTAACACGATATCGTGGTAATTTTTTACAGCACAACTTTAATAAGTACTGTGGGTTGACGGTGGGACAAATGCAATATGCAATTTTAAGGTATTACCTGCCGAAATTGCGATATAGTTATCAGACCCACCATTGTGAGACACGCACAATATTTTGATTATTCATTTAGTAATGTTTACCGGCTTCTACTTCTTGAGTGGGAGGACGGCGGAACTCTAGATTCTAAATTTGGATCACCTAAAGCACTAGAACCTATGTGTACGGCAGTTCTTTCATTTTGCTCTTACCGTAATGATCAGCCTGGGAATCAAAGCCGGGTCCTTTAGTTAAGCAGAGCGACAAGTTACCTGATCAATGGATCCTCGCATGTTTCTTTGACATCTTCACATCGGTGCTAATAATTGTTATTAAACGTTGCTCTATATACGTACTGCCACAAAGTTAATGCTCTAACCGCAAATGGTGGGGGGGGGGGATGAACAACAAGAGTGAAGGCAGGGAGGTTACATGTTTCTGTTATCTTACCTAACTTCGAGTAACTGAATGTCTGTACAATGCCTAACGTTCTTTACTATATCCACAATGTTTAGCATCTTGTATCCTGGTTCAATGCCTTGTGCTATTGTTTTGCTACATGTGCTATTGTTTCCTTGTGCTATCGTTTGGATACTGTGCCATCTTCTATCGCATCATTGGACTCTATTCTAGCCTTTGGCTATGGGTCCAAACAGTTTTTTGATCAATTATGTTGGAATTGAAAATAAAGTGAAATGAAACGAAATGAGGTTAACTAGGCACATGCCCGGTTTGCTACCCTACGCTGGGGGAATGGGAAGGGGGGCATAAAGATGAGAGAGAGAGGAAAGAGAAGAGAAAGAGAGAGAAAAACAAAAAGAGGATTGTCAGTCAATCGGCTGGCGCGTATGCAGCGGTGGCACTACACAAAAGTTACAGGTGGTCACGCAGGCCTGTAGTCCTCAAAAAGCACAAGACAGCTTTGACTGCTTTTTGAGCCGACGAAAGGCGAGGACGGTGTTCCAGTAGCATCTGCATAGAGAGTGGTCGATCGTCCAATTGTCGCAATGCGTCCGAAAGCTTCTGTCTTTCGGAGGCAAATCGAGGGCAATGGCATATCAGATGGTCCATCATCCATGTCTTTTTTGGTGCAGGCGACGTCGCATTCCGCATTGTCGATCGATCCGATGAGGGTTCTATATGCTTTTGTGAAGGCAACCCCCAACCAAAGCCGACAAAGAAGCGAAGCTTCACGTTGGCGAAGTCCGGATGGAGGTCGAAGTTCCAGTCGAGGGCTTATATGGTATAGTCTCGTATGTCTTATGGTTGGGGTGTTGCACTCCTGCAGACACAGACTACGTGCCAGGTGACGAAGTTGCTTTGCAGCGTCTGTCCTTGACAAAGGAATTGGAAGGATGTGCTCTTCTTGGTGCGATGTGCGAGCCGCGTTGTCTGCGGAATCATTGCCACTGATCCCACAATGACCAGGAAGCCACTGAAACTTGACCTCGTGGCCTGTTTCTGTGACATGGTGAAGAATCTTGACAACTTCGTAAGTTAATTGTTCATGGCAACATCGTCGAAGGACTGTCTGCATGCTCTGTAGAGCCGGTTTCGAGGCGGAAAACACAGCCCATTTACTCGCCAGCCCTGTATCTACCACTGAGCTACACCAGTGCTTGTGACTTGTTATTAAACTTGCCTAAGGCAGGCTTGATGTCGGGAAAGCAATCGCGTTATACGACTAATAAAGCGTTTTGAAACAGTGAAAGAACAACCAGTCATCGCACAATGCGATTACCATAACAAGTGGGCCGTCCGATGCTCCAACCAATTACAAAAGCTTGTTCTTGTTTCCCTATTAATTGTGGTGCATACCCACTACAGCCATAATTCCTCATCGTTGTCAGCCACCGCATAAACAATTGGCACAATATTATTTGCAAGTGTTTAGCCGATAGCACGCCTCTTAGAAGAATGACGAAAGTTAGCATAGCGAATGCCGGCCTACTACAAGAAAGTTCATTATAATGCTCTAGTGGGTACCAAGCAAGTGTGTTTGCAGTAGATACCAAATAAGTGTTTTGAAAAGGCTCTGAAAAGCCGCTCTTCTAGCTTTCGCTGTGACTGTGCTGCGTCTATCGCGCAGGTCTGGCGTTTTTTTACAGCTTCAACTGCACTGCTGCCTGTATGGAAGTACTGTTCTCTTCGGAGGTTGTTGTACATTACTTTCGTTTTCTGCAGATAAATTTTAAGACCTACTTTTCTGCTCTCCTTTTCTACCTCCGTAATCATGAGTTGCGATTCGTCCCCTGAGTTACTCAGCAATGAAACGTCATCGGTGAAGCGCGGGTTACTAAGGTACTCACGATTAAATCTTATCCCCAATTTTTCCCATTCTGGGCCTCTGAAAACCTCCTGTAAGCCCGCGGCAAATCACATTAAAAATATCCTATTCTTTTGATTTTACATCCTTCTTTATTGGTATTTTGTCGCTTTTTTTTGTGGAGCACTATGGTGGCAGTTGACCCGCTGTAGATTTCTTGCAGGATGTTTATATATGCTTGGTTTATGTCTTCATTCGGCAGTGTCTGCATCACTGCTGATATCTCTACTGAATCAAATGCCTTCTCGTCATCTATGAAGGATATCTATAGTGATAGGGCGAATTCTGAGCATTTATTTATCACTGGAGTAATATTGTAAACGTAGTCTATTGTTTAGTAGCCTCCAAGAAATTCTGCTTGACCCTTTGGTTGATTGAATTTGATTGATTGCTTGATCTTTTGGTTCAACTAACCACGGCGAACGAGATCAAGGGTATCCTATTCATAATATATTCATCGCCTCCTTCTAAAAGCTTTTAGGGCACGTTTGGGAAACATTTAGGACAGAACTTTCTGCACTTAAGCTGTCTATTAGAATGCCTTTGATCGGAACACCTTGCCGATTTGTGGACAGGTGGAGTGTCTTTTTTTGTTTTTGTTTCATCTCTCTCTCTCTGTCCTCTTTGCAACCCCTATTTCCCAGCCTTTACAGGGTATCAAAATAATTGTGGATATCAAGTTAATCACCCTGCCTTCACTTTTAATCTGCTTTTCTCATAGTTTCCTAAAGCTAACTACAGGGGACTCTGGCACTGCGATCGTTCAGTGACCATGGGAATGATGGGTAGTACACGGGTTTGCCTAGTCTTCGTATTTGCCAGTGACGAATCGTACTTGCGGCTTCGTTTATTGCTGTGCTTCGGTTTCGTTTTGAAAGAAAGGTTCAAACCTTTTGAACTTTGTTACCCGATTTGGAAAGCTAAGTCTAAAAAAATAAGATGGTTAAGAGCAACCACTGAACATTTGCTAATATTTGTTTCGTAAGAAAAGAGCTCCAAGTCGCACGAACACACTCGGAGCCAAAAGCTGGTGAGAAGCACGAATAACAAACAAATGTGTGTACTACCCATCATTCCCATGCTCGCTGAAACACCGTGTGTTGCAGCTCCCATAGGCACTAGCGCCAGAGTTCCGTCTAGTGTATATTAGGAAAATCTATGGCTTTTCTCTCTTTGCTCTCTTTTGTCTCCCACTAAGTCAGCCCAACCGTGTTGTCTGCAAGGTATACATGAAAAATTGAAATTAAAGGACTTTTCTTACAACTTCAGCAATCTTCAAATAATATTATTTATGAAGTGCATACAGTGGCAGCTTGTACGTTAGAAATTGTGAAGGGGTTAAGCTTTTGCAAAGACAACGTGTTTACATTTCTTTATTCTGGTTTTATTTGGTAGCCTATGGAAATTAAAAAAATATTTGAAAAAGAAAGAACAGACCACAGTACATGGCACTGATTGGCTAAAAAAATGCGCCCTTCCCTGCCCTTTTTGTCTCTTCCTGAAGTTGCCGCGCTGTTACTAGAATACAACCGCGTCCTAAATGTTTGAAAGAAGAGCTCATGGATACTCTATGATTATTGTACGCTTCAGTTCATACTAAAAGGGCTTGAATTTGGACAGGTTAGAATGTAATGCGTTGCATGTTTGCCGCTGATGAAAAAACGAAAAAAAAAGAACACGAACAATGACACTGATTACAGTTTTGTTTGCTGCAACAGCGACGTGCAATTAGCATTTAAATATATGCAGTACGTAAACAGGGTCCTCGGTTGCGCGCATGTCCAGCACTTTATTTTACCCCCTGTAGGCCTGTTTATCGCAGCTGACTACCCATTTAGATCAGTACACGTCCTTTTAGATGCTATAGCGCAACCTGTGTTATTTATTAATGAACCAGAATTTGTTAATGAGCACAGCTTGGCGTTGGTATGTGTCAGAAACATAGCTGTATTGGACAAGACAAGCTCGTCAAAGTGAGTGCTCCAAGCAACAGTGACGAACCATTTTCATTCCTGGCATTGGTATGTGCGTGACCAATACGTAAAAAGCTTGCCTTCTTCTGACATGACACTTAGTTTAGTTTTTCTTTACTACAAATATTTTCACATGTATTGCGGAACGCAGCCTATGCATAAGCTGCTGTACTACTGTGATTGGGTATATTTGAATAAATTCATCTAAGCGCCACTTGAGCAAGCACTCAGGAACAAAGAAGAGCTACAAGTACGAGCACTGACGCTTACGCATTTTACGAACGCGTAGCACTTCGAATCCTAAAACTGCGCCTAACCACCTTTCCAAATAGTAAACTTAGTAAAGCATCTCCGCAAAGTTTGATTTCTGGCTGTAGTTTTACATAGATATATATTCTGGTACAGTGCAGTCTACTTTTTAAGACAACAAACCGTTTCTTTTTGTCATTGATTATTGCGTATATAGGTGTGGTGCGAAAACTCGATGATAAGCTCTGATGCATGCGTGTAAAGGTACAAGCATATGCCCAAATAAATGTGTCAAAGACGGCCTTCAGACATGTGTGAAGACTGCTTAATTAAGTTACCTTAATTAGCGTCTTGATGTTTTCTTCAAAATTTGATCGGGCTACAAGCATTTATATGTGAACGTATAGTACGTGTTACTAATATCAATACATTGGATTGGCTAAAAATATTTCGTGATATCCACCTCGATGATCGCATCTGTAGCACTTGCCATTTAGCTTTTCCCGATTTTTGTTCGTTCGTTTGTTTGTTTGTTTGTTTGTTTGCTCAATTGCTCGCTTGTTTTCTCGCTCACAGGCTGGCTTGCTAGCTTTCCGTCTTTCGTGCTTGCTTCCCTTTTTTTAAATAGTAGGCAGATGAATATCAGGCAGGCAGGCAGGAAGGCAGGCAGAAATTTTTTATGATCCCCCCCCCCCCCCCGAGATGTTAACCTGGTTCATTGTCTGGTTTTTACAATGTAACTAAATATACTGACAGCTGTTCCAACATGTTATCAATTGGTCTGCGCGTTTGTCATCGAAGCTGACTTAAGTCGATGACCTCCAGTGCCTCATACAGTTTGTGTTCGTAACCTCGTCGGAAAAGTTTTTTTTTTCGGCGCTTTGCAGTTGTTGCAGGATCAAGTTGGTCTTCAGCTGGGCATATGTGATGGTCCTCAGTTCAGCGTTCACAAACACCACGTAAACACTGGCGTGGTCGTTTTATTGAAAATTTTGTTGCTTAGACCGTAACTTTGAATAACAATGTTCGTTAGCTGACTCGCCACAGGCGCGCTTTTCTTTTTTCGTAACATGGATTTTGAAGTAGCAATTAAATATTAAAAGTTCTTTGCGCGCTTGATTTGTACAATTGCCCGTGGTGCAACGAGATATGTACTCCCAGGTAGTGGTAACAAGAATAATTGTAACTAAGTACGTGATACTGACGAACACGGGCACCGTTTAGGTTCACGAAAACCTTCGACACCAATCATTGGATCAGCTATATGCAGCTGGAGGTTGTAAATTAGAAGAATAGCGTGGAAGGAGGGAGGGGGTCAAGCCTCACTTTGAGATTTTAAATGCGAAGCATTTCTTGGCGAACTTCGGCGACTTTGACCGTATCTATCTATCTATCTATCTATCTATCTATCTATCTATCTATCTATCTATCTATCTATCTATCTATCTATCTATCTATCTATCTATCTATCTATCTATCTATCTATCTATCTATCTATCTATCTATCTATCTATCTATCTATCTATCTATCTATCTATCTATCTGTGTAGCTGCCTACGACTTTTAGCTCTCCTGGTCAGTTGGATAGAGGCATCGATACCAAACTTGATATGATATAACATGACTGTATGACGAACATAACTGACTAGTTATAACATGAAAATCATGACATGTATGTCATGATCTTGCTGCTCTTGCGGTGATTTCATTCACATGATATGTTGCGAAACTGGTATGGCATGACATGACTGCATGGCGAACACAAGCGACAGACCCTAACATGACAATCATGGCATGGGTGTCATGTAATAACATGACTACATGCCACACTCATGATTTGCTCGCGGCCATTTCGGTAGCTTTGCGTATACCGAATTTAACAT
The DNA here is from genome assembly GCA_013436015.1 of Rhipicephalus annulatus. Taxonomy (NCBI): domain Eukaryota; kingdom Metazoa; phylum Arthropoda; class Arachnida; order Ixodida; family Ixodidae; genus Rhipicephalus; species Rhipicephalus annulatus. Next base: position 80,587 of record WOVY01014673.1, read on the forward strand.
TACGGGACGTGAATTGATGACGAAGATATGTTGCAAACGTGATAATCATGAAATGCGTGTAAATTAACAACATGACTACATGACATGCTCATAATGCGCTCGCGGCCGTTTCGCTAGCTCCTCACGGAGCAAATTAGGTTTTACGGGACTTGAATGGATGACGAAGGTACGTGACTGGTGACGGAACATAATAATCATGAGATGTGTGTAATGTAACAACATGACTGCATGCACCAAACAACAAATGCAGCATGTCACATTTTGCACCGGTTGCCACAGGGCCGCGCCGGTAGCGCCTGGCATCGCGCTACATAGTGCTCGCGTTTTGCTAGCGTGGCGTCGCTGCGCCCTGCCTGCGCGTGCGTCAACGTTGCGTCAGAGTATATTGGGCCTTTCATGAAGCACTCGCCGCTGTTGCGCTGGCTCCACATGTACCAAATTTGGTACCACGGGAAGCGAACAGACGACGAAAGTAAATGACACGTTCAAACCTGATAATCATAATATGCGTTTTGTGTAGAACATGACTACATGCTACGCTCATAGCGTTCTCACAGCCGTTTCACTAGTTGCACATATACCAGATTTAGTATTACGTGACGGGAATGGACGATGAATGTAAATGACACGTCCAAATATAATAATCATGATATGGGGTTCATGTACATCACTATGCATGCTACGCTCATAGCACGCTCGCGGGCGTTTCGCTAGCTCCATATATGCCAAAGTTGGTATCAGGTGACGTTAATAGACGACGAAGGTAAATAAAACATCCATACATAATAATCATAAGATGTAGGTCGTGTACGGCATAATTTACCTTCGCCTCTTAACGTTGTGCCGATTTTAAAGTGACCTATCACCCTCCCTCATTCGTGCTTTGCATATCATCGTTTCCCACTGTACGTGGGATCTGCCAATTTTTTTTTTAGTCTTGCGTGTGCACATATGCAGACGTAGATGATAGAAACACTCATGAACATACATAAAAATAGCTGATCTCTTCCATCCTTCATCATCATCAGTAAAGAGGCTTCTGATATGCCCGTGAAATATAACAGGTGGAGCGGGGTATTACACGTGAAAACCTTGATTATGGGGGCAAGTATATAAAAGTAAAGAGAAAACAAAAACAAATAGCAAACAAATATCATTATTCTAAGAACGTGCTGATACCATTTATAAAGCTAGGAATATTGAAATATTCATACATTTTATAGCACCCTAAATCATATGACTAGTTAAATTGATGAGTACAACTTCTGTGAAATGAAACCATTGGCCCAATGTTGTTAGACAGTAAGTGGGACTCTCGAAAAATGAAAATTTTGGCTATAATTTCACGTAAACGCCAAACTTGTTTTCTTCTCGAGATTACTTCTGTGGTCGAATGATGAAGTGTACAGAGCTGCAGTACCTCTTTTTTTTTCGTCCTTACGTACATGTTCGTAAACGTTACGCTTCAGCCTTTTCGTCTGCTTTTTTTTTTTGGCACTATATTCAAGGTCATAAATCAAAATCATTTCGGCCAAAGTGTCTTCAACATACATTTCCCCAAAAAACACTGTCCATGTCGCTGAAAAAAGGTGCGGCTGTGTAACTAGTAAACCACTGGCTTATTTCGTGAAATCACTGGCCTGGAAGCATTAAAATAAATAAATTACAAGCTCACTTTCATGCTCGGCAATCTTGATGCCATGTCTGCTGGACAAAAACTGAAATCGATGTGACGCCAGAGATGAGAAATCCTTCTGGGCCTTTTACTAGGTCGTTGATATGACAATAAAAATTTGAGGAACTACATTCATTATAGCACGTTCTTGTTAAATAACTCGCAACCAACGATGGGCGTGCTTACGACTTCGCTACACCTCAAAAACACATTGAAGCGTCTCAGTTGGCATCATAACGTATTTTGACCTCGTTCACGAGCTCTTCGCTTGGACCTATCTGTGTTTTCTTTAAAGTACGCCGGCTGCGCCCCATTCTTTCGCCCGCACAACTGGCACAACAAAAACTCATATGCGCAGTTGACGCCGGTGTACCGACGTGATCAGAGTCGCGTAGCCGGCTGGCTTCGGCAAAGCCGTGCCATCTCCACGGCTTGTTCGCGCCCTCGCCAATGGGGGGAGCGGGAACTGCTGTGCCTCCTCCTTCTTTATCGCCTCTCGTTCGTACGACAGAAAGCGGTACACCAGCGCCACCTTGTGCCGCAAAAGAACTTTCGTTGTATTTCCACCATAAGAGGGAACGTACAATGGTTTTCACCTACCGCTTTATTCGGAGGGAAAATAATAAATGGACAAACAAATAAAAGTGAGCAGTTTGCAAGCAGGCTCAAACTTCTCTTGCTCTGAGCAACTAGTGCGCTGTGCAAGGAGTGGAGTCTGATGCTCGGCATTCTACTACTTCGGCAAATTTATTGCCTAGCCATTTCTAATTTTGACACCAAGTGTCCTATACCACAGAATGCGTTCGAACCCACAAAAAGTCTTCACTATTACCCTCGAGCACACGAAACGTGTGTCGGAGCTCTGTCTTACCAGTGAATAAAAATCAAACAGCATATCCATGGACGGAATGATGATGAGTGGGGCGAAGCGTCCGTCAGTTCGATCATTCTTGCTTCCGTCCGTACGTACACGTGGCCGTCCGTCTGTGCGTCTGTCCATGCATCCATCCGTTCATCCGTGCGGCTGTCCGTGTGTCCGTCCCTGCGTTCGACCCGGCATCCATACATGATTCCGTGCGTCTGTTCATGCACTCGTCCATTCATTCTTGCGTCCGTCCATGCATGCGTCTATACGTTCATCCGTCCGTCCATGCCTTAATCTATTCATTAGTGCGTCCGTCTGTCTATCCGTCCGTTCGTGCATCTGTCTGTCTGTCCGTCTGTCCATCTAGTGAACACTTCAAGCATCGCCATCTCCCATTTTTTTATGATATATTCATCATATAGAAGTACCGCCATCCAGCTGACATTCCAAGGACTAAACGAGAGGTGGCTACCTACTATTACGATGACGACGACGACTACTACTACATACATCGCGGACGCACGACCTATGGCGTAAGGAGCTTCGCCCTTAAAACGCCGCGCCAGGCTTCTCTCACATTTGATACACAACGTACTGCTGCTCCGTTAACTCATTGCTCTCTCAGCTGTGACCCGTTGCCCACCGCTTAGACGCGAAGCCTTCGCGCGTTTCGCAGCCGAGTTCTCGCGTGTGTAAGCGGGCTTCCCTTACTCATTCGGCAGGACGCCTGGCGGCGGAGCTGGCAACCAATTTTTACGTCACTGGGGGTGCCCAAGGACGGCCGAGTTTCAAAGCAGGCGGCGGCACGGCTGGACGCAGACGATAAACACGCCGCGCGCATGAGACTTCGGGAGCCCGAAGAGCAGTCGAGATGCAAGGTGCGTTTGTTTCGATCTTTAGTAACTGAGCACTCGTCCATCGCCAGCCCGTTACGTGAGACATGCCCTGATAAAGAAATTTTACTGAAAGAACAACTATCCTGGTATTTGAATCATTGTAGAGAAAGCAACATAGGTAAAGATGAGTTAACAGTAGAGATGTCAATCTAAATTAAAATATCCGGTTATCTACCCTACTCTACGAGGAGGGGAAGGGAAAAGATTCAAAACGGTGGAGAGGCATGTTATTAACAGGCGTAGGTTAACAAATCGACACAAGCATTACAATTCAGCTGATTGTCTTTAACGGTGGACATTATTGGTGTTTTTTTAATTACTTGGGGACTGAATAGTCAGAATGTTGAAAATAGCCGCTTTCTTGGAAAGCATTTAACTTGCAATAGCGGAGATTCGGTAATGTATTGAAATCTCAAATGTTAACGTATTGAATGAGATTGCAATGGTTTCGTGACCATATCTAGAATTTGCAATGGCGGAAGTTCAATTATGCAATATAACATTCTCTGAAGTGCTAGCGTACTGGTCAAGCATAACTCATACTTCAGTCATGAACTGTTTTTGCACATAAAGGGAAGTGTCATACTCTCTCTATACCTCTCCTTCTCAATGTTGCTGAGAATATTTGTGTTAGCAGCATCGGTATCTCAATTGGGAAACCACTCTCCATTTCTAACTCGCCGGTAATGCGTCGAAATGCGCGTCGTACCAGTGCAACATTCAGCATAACGTTTGAGCTAAGGTACGTTAACACAAATACTTAAAACATCGCTTAGCGCCAATAAGAATCTTTCCCACGCTTCTCTTACTACTTTATAATACTACCCTTTTCTATAACAATTTGTTACATGAAAAGTAAAACGGTGGGTGAATAAAAATAAGCCACGAGGAATGTTCACTTCGCGCTATGCCATACGCTCGAGCGCACATGGCGAAGCGCGAGGCCGTGAATTTAATCAGTTTGTTTACAAAAGTGGAGTGTCGCCAGCCGGCGGATGGTCGAGGACGATGGAAGAGAGTGAGAGAGCCATCTCGGAAGTTCTCCACCGTCCCTCGTATCAGCTAGGCTCGTGGGCGCGATAGCAACGCGCCGACAGGGTACCGTGATGTTCGGAGGAGAACGACCACAGTTAAAAATTAGAACTCGTTCATCCTACCGATTTAGGTTTAAAAGCTGATTGAATTGAAATGCGTTAGGAAGGCTGTTGCAATATCTTTTCATTACAGGCTCTGTTTAAAACTCAATGCAGCTGTACCGTAGAAGCTAATTTGCGCAACAAAAAAGGACAATAGGATTTCTTTTTGTTGATACTCTAAATAATCCTTGCATGAAGACCACAAAAGAGAGTTGTTTTGAAGCCTGTCGTTTAAAATACAACATCGGTAGTCTTGTTTTTTTTTTCTTTTTTTTCTCGTGGTGTCAGGCCATCGTAGAGTTGCGTGACAGCGCTTAATGAATTGCAGTGTATACAGCAAATGAGATGATATTTTCACCCAATCTCTTTTAGAGTAGCGCTTACGGAGTGAAAAATATTTCAGCTTTGCCGATTCAACAGCAAATGCATGTTTCACGAGAAAACTTGACAGCTTACACCAGAAGCTTAAAAAACCTCGTTATGTACCTTTGAACATCTCACCCGATACTGATCACGGCCAGCAAGTCATGGTTGTTACTTCATTACGTGCCACTCTCCGGCATTTCATGTCGATGTAGTCAGTGTAACCTCAATCTTCGTCGTCATATCGCAAGACAATGTTGATTAAGAATGAGCGAAGATCCTGACATAAATTCAGGGTTGTACGTTCTGGGCGCAAAGCGAGAGTTTTTTTTTTTTTTTGAAGTGTGTTCGGAACATCTACAACCTTTCTTTCGATAAATACCTAATAATGACGACCATACAGCACTGTCGACCAGCATAACGAAAAGCTATATTTGTGCTGTAAACTAGGCATCAACATTTTCGAACGTCTAAGCAGCTCGAATATACCTCATTTACATAACTTTCAGACATCTCTTCTTCCTTTTCATACTCACCAGCCACGAACGTATGCACATGATAAAAGATTTCATGGCAGATAAGCTCGTTTGATGCACACAAGTGTTGCAAATAAAACCGCAAGTGACACTGACAACACTCCTCATCTAAGCAAAACGCAAAGATAGAGTACAGTGACGAAATATTTCCCTAAAAGCACTAAAGATATCCTATGTTATCTGTCTGACTTATACTGCCACTCCTTTTTATGCACCTTTCGTCTTGGTTGGTGTCAAGCACATTTTTTCACACCCAGTAAACGGTAAAGGAGTAGGAAGCGCAAGAGAGTTGTAAATACAAATATCAGTCACTGTGCATTGGACTTGAAATACATTCTAACTCCCTATGGAGGCTTTTGTATGCGGATGGAGTTGCTATAAATAGATCTATTTTGCAATGTCTTTCAGGTAGATAAAAAGTAAGCGCGGCGCCGTATGGCTTCTGTCACCAGGAGTCAAAGTAAGTCGGTGACCTAAACGTGAAGGGTCTGCGTTTGTACACACGCAGTGCCAAGAACAACACTCTGAACTGACACTGCGGTTTATCGCGCTGCCCATTTATTTATCTTTGCCTTTGTTGTTATGCCTCGAAGCCTTTGTTGACAAAAAATAAGTCCAACTCCTTATCTTGACAAGCGAGCACTGTTCGTTGAACAGGTTCAACGCACTCTGCCTACGCAAGGAGAATATGCATTCTGGATATTTATGCTAACCCCCTTGCAACACTTCAGCTTTACGTTATAGTGATGCCTAAGGGTTTTTTGAATAGCATTGAGACAGGAAGATTAGCTGACCTCTTACAGGACCCGTGAAATACATAAAAACTCATATAAAATGAATATTGTGGTCTTTGTTATTTGAGAGTTCAGTGACTACGATACTTTTTTCATATTCCTACGAGAATAAATAATGCAGGTGTTTGTATCAATATTTTTAAATGAAGCATGCCAGTGTCTACAAATAGTAATAGCGCTGTTGAAGAATCGAGAAGAACATGTGAAGAAGAAAAGGCAAGAAGGTTAACTAGTTTAGGGGAACCGATTTGCTACCCTACACATAAGAACAGGGTGGAGAGAGAGAGAGACACCACATAACACAGCACACACACAGTCAATCACAGTGCGTCACTCTTACATGGTATGAGACATCACTGTCACAGCCGCTTGAACAAGGCCATTTCTATTGAAAACTTAAGTAGTCGGAGATAGTGTTACCAACTAGAATGACATTCTTGGCAAATAACAACTGCGAATGGTTCTCTAGAGAGAACAGCTTCGGCATCCCTCCCGCCTCTGTGCAGCATTAGTTTCCTCTCGCCATCGCATACTTCTTCACGTAAGCCGTTACGTTCTTTCATGCAGCTTGCCGAAGGCTTCTGTTTTCGGGCCTAAACAATGGCCGTGGTCTACTCAGAAATGCTGCTGCACGCAGTGGAGGTAAGAATCTTGCTGATATCAACTTTATTATCACTCGAATGTGTTTTGTTTTCAACGTTGTGACTTTTTACAAAAATGCTCACGCGTGAACCGTGGGGTTTATGTACAACACGGCAGTTTCCGTTGTGAATTATTCAACAATAAGTAGGAGTAGAAAAATACGACCTGCATACATATGAGTTCCTCTTATGTTTACTTCACTGAAGCAGTGAGAGGACTCGGTTAGATATGTTTCCGAACGAATATCAAGATCAGCAGAGGAGAGCCAAAAAAAAAATTCCAGTAGGCTCAAGCATACAGAAACAGCTGTTTATTGTTTGTTGTATGAAAGCTTCCCATGGGAGGCCACCAGGGTGTTCAAAGATGTTTCCACTAGCATACGGAAGCGTGTTGGAATAAGCTAGTTGTTACGTTATTTTTAAGGTAGAGTTGATCACATGTCAAAGTCAGGACGATAGACACTACGCTTGTTAACAACCACCGTCTATATTACAATTTAACTGCCACATGCGGAAAGTAGTATCTACGCCTACAAGATTACCAAACCAAGGAAGACAAGAAAAGGGGAAACACCAACAAAAGAGGAGTAACGTGCGCCGGTGTTTAGGGAAGATTTTTACATTCACCGGCACGGTGATACTTCGTTATACCCTTGTTAGACAGGCAAGCTCACCGCGGTTGCGACTAACCACGGCTAACCACGTTGAAGCGTGGTTAGCGCCACCCACAGTTCACCGATGTTACACAGCGCAACAGCATCCTCGTTGAGGCGACTAGCCCGTCCTCCATAGAGGCCACTGTTAGCTCGGTTAACCGCTTAAGTGAGCTTGCCAACCTCGCTTTACCACTACGGCGTTTAGTGGCATAAGCACGGTTTTGCGTACCGTGCAACATAAGCAAAACTCGGTTACGCGTAACCACAGGTACGTTGACCGAGGTTTAGACTGCTTGTGTAACAAGGGTATTGACGTGCCTTCTTTTTGTATCTAATTGTCAAAGCTACCAAAATAAGCTGTCCATCGAAATTTTGACATCTAGTCGATACTTCGCTTGAGCTGACTTTAAAAAAAAAGCTTGTTCTTCGTTTCTATCGTCTACCAGATACTGCTTCTAGTATCTGCTGGTTGAACCGTAACGAGCAGTGGTTGGTCAGTGCCATGTTGGCGCTTTCCCTTGGTTACGCTTCGCGCGCTTTTCGATTTCGCTCTATTGAGTGGGTCGACCTCGACGCTCGCTTCTTCGGGTGAGATGCAAGGGCGCGCGTTCTGCGCGCAGGAACCGGCGTGCGCTCCATCACGTCGGATTTGGCCGAGATGGACGACGAGGAGAACATCCCGAAGCCCGTCATCCGCGAAGTGCGCAAGGTGAACGACACCACCCTGTGCGTCACATTCTCCGACGACACCAAGTGCCAATTCAACAGCGTCTGGGTGAGTGACGCGCGCAGGTGATTCGCTTGCTGACGTTTGTCCTTTAAGAACGGGACGCTTTAGGAAGTCAAGCTGTCGTATGCTGTCGCCCTGACTTGGCGTACCGCTCCACGTGTAGCATGTCCAGTGTTCTGACGCCAAAAGGAACCTTTTTTTACTCTTGTTCTTTGAACGCTTTCATGACGATAAGTGAGCGTGCACTCGCTCTTAGAAGTCTTCTTCCCCTTGTCTTTCGACGAGTGTGCTTAGCCTAACGCAGGTACAAACGCGAATCAAAATATGGAAAAGATGGAAGCAAGCTCGAAATAAAAAGAGTGATAAAAAGAAAATAGGCAGAAATCTGAAAGAACGAGCAAGAGATACACTGTAAACCAGTTTGCACCCGCAAGGGTGTTTTGCGTGTGCATAACTAACACCCTACAGTAAGGGTGTTTTGACAAACCAAAACACCCTTATTGTAGGGTTTTAGTTATAGATACGCAAAGCACCCTTAAGGGTGCATGTGTATAGATAAAGAGAGAGAAATAAATAAATAATAGATATATTGAGGAACAACAAATATTTATAAATTGGAGGAAGAATAAAAGAAGCAAGGAGAGAAGGAAAAGAAATATAAAAAAAGCGAAGGGAAACAAAGTAGACCGCCTAGATCTGCACTTCCTTCAAGCTCAGCGCTCCTGTAGAGAAGCTGTCTTAATTTTTAGATCAGTATAACGTCTTTATATGCGTTTCACAGATAATGATACTATCCGGAGTTTTACGAGTCAGAGCATAGACAGTGTGAACAGGCAAGCCGAAGTGAAGGGATCTGGAAATTATCGTTTATGGCGAACACTAAGTGCATTCAGCCCTAAAAGAAGCTCGCTTGTTTCTCGCACAAGGGGAATCTGTTTGCGGAAAGTGCTGGCGTAGTTGTTTACAACGTTCCTTTAAGGTGTAAAAAAAACTTGTTACGGGACAAGGTGAGAGTTGTCTCAACAATCGTTTCAAGGAACACCGATACAACGTAAAAGAGAAGTGTGGTGGGTTCATCGACGTGCCACCTTGACAGCGATCACATCATCTGCGACCACATCACCTGCGACCCGCACCACCTGCGCCTCAGCATACAGAGACCGCTCCGTCGTATAGTTTGTGCCCGGGGAATGTTAACTCGTGTACTATAAGGCAGCTGCTTGGGCTTTTTAATTTGGCATACTTCAGAGTGAAATCGTGTAAGACGAGGAAAGATGAGTGACACACACGAGAGCCGACTTGCAACGGCATTTTATTTGGTGACAAGCAACTCCATATGTAGCTAAGAAACGATGACGACTCGTGTAATTATCGAGCAGAAATTATTGAAAGGCTTGGAAAAAACAACGTTCTAAAACCAGCAGTTGCCCTTTCCCGCAAAGAGTTATCCTATCTTTGTAAAGATATCTTGTAAAGATATATAAAGATACTGTTTGCAAGATAAGTCTTGCAAACAGCACATGTATGATGCTCTATACGTAAGACTTCTTCTCTGTATATTGGTGTTTCTGGCTCGCAGAAACGATTGTGATAAGTTAGCGCTTCTGTGTATCCCGTACGTTATCGTCCTCGCCTTTCTGTGTGCTATTGCCTCGTGATGTATTATTCTCGCCCGTATTTTGGGCGAGCGATGCCAAAATGCGACTCGGTTGCTTAAATACACCCTAGCAACATTTTCGCGAACCACGTATCTTTACCGTAACGGTTCTTTATGTTTTTTTTCTCTACTGCCGTGGTTCGTGATGCGTGTGAGAAGAAGAAATCATACTTTTATGGCATTATAAGAAAAAAACATGCCACACTGATAAAGTAGGGCAGCGTTTTTCTCATGTTGTTGCAGCTAGTTTTGACGTGTGTGTTTTTTTAACAATGCTCGAGTACTCAAGTGGTAAAACAGCCGAACATCGTGCCTTATTGCATGAACAGTGTTAAAAGACACTGTTAATTATAATATAAGCTTCAATGCAGGTAGTTATTGCATAATAGTTTGGTTCCAATACTCATCTTCTATTGCAGCTGCGCGACAGCTGTACATGCTCGGCGTGTGTACACCCCGCAACGCGGCAGAAGCTGGTTAACAGCGTCAAGATTAACCCCAACATCCAGCCGCTCTCGTGGTCGGTCGAGGACGGAGAAAAGCTGGAGATCTGCTGGCCACAACAGCCTTCGTCACCGCCTCACTCCAGCACCTACTCCTGCGATTGGTGAGGCAAATGAAGCGTCCATCTATTAATAACTGTGATAGGAGAAAGGTTAACACAGCGTTCACATTTGGAGCAAACAAAGAGGCAGCAGCAGTTAAATTAATGAAACCATGACAGCTAGTTTTCACTCATTATCTGTGTTATGCAGGTTATTCCTTGAACATTCGCAGACAGGCTGGCTAATCTTCAGCGCATTTGGTCAAGCAGTGCATTCGTAATGAATATTTTTATGAACGCGTCAGTGGCTCGAGAGTCTGACAACACAGGAACACTCGCGAGTCATGACATACACAAGGCGCTTGCCCTGCGAGCATTTATATACCTGCCAACGGTATTGTATTGTGGTCAGCTGCGCGCACAATGGAGCAAATACAGCTTTCTTCAGCTTTACATTGAAAATTGAACGACTTGCATGAAGCGGCTGATAGGCACAAGACGATGTCTGCACTGCAGCACGTGACGCCACTCACGCCTTGGCAAAATGAAGCCACATGACGTCGCTTATGTCATGTCAGTGGGCGAGATTTGTAACCGGTGATTTGTAGGGCTCATTTAGCAATATCATATGCTTTAACTGTTCACGTTCTATGTATGTACAGTCACAATATGCCCTCTACTTTTATATTTCGCATAAAACCGCAATTCGGTGGGCGACCATGTGGTGGTCATTATTTAAGCTGGGTCTTCTTGATCACGCAGATCATGTTCATTCAAAATAGAAGCAGGATTATCAATTATCATATCAGTATATTGTCATTATCCCCGAGTAAACCGTATTTCGCTTTTCATTTTGTCGCGGTGCTGAAGGCTCTACCAGTTCGGCAAATTGTTCGAGAACAAGGACGGTGAACCGGCTGAGGTGTCGGACATGTTCTACACCAACACCAAGTCGTCGACGATCTTATGGAACCGCGACGAATTCGACGAAAATCCTCCGGAGCTGGACTACAAGACCTTCATGGAAGAACGCTCTGGCCTCAAGCAATGGTGAAGAACCTCGTCAAGTACGGCATCTCCGTGCTGCACGGTAGGCAGCCCATTTTAGATTTCCTGTTGCTTTTATTCATAGTGTTACAATGTGTCATTATAGTTAGTGTGAAGTTTACGCTGTCGGATAACTATCAAACTAGTGCAGCATTCACCATGATATTCACATTATACTCAGTTTCCTGTATAAGCTCTCTTGTACCTTAAAAAAAAAGGCTCTATTTGAGAGTTCACACTGGGAAGCATTGGTTCGTATCTTGACAGCTTGGTGGTATGGGACGCAGGTTCTCGGTCGTTTCACGTTACGTTGTAGATATTGACACACGTGTGGCCTCATTATCAATAACATTACTAGTCGAGTCATGGGGCCTACTGTAGGCTTGCTGGTACTGGAAACATAACATCTTGTACCGGTTGTTTAGACTGAGCGTATGGGGATTTGAGCTTGCCAATGAACACGTTAAGGGAGTGTTCCACGTACTTATGTGGTCAGACACCTCTGTAGCTTCCGAGGTAGGTGTGCAGTTTCTTTTTTTCATCACGCAGGCGTTCCTCCCCACGAAGATGAGCTGGAGAAAGTTGCCTCCCGTATGGGCTACATTCGTGAGACGGGCATGGGACGCGTGTTCGACGCCACCTGTCAGCCGGATGCGCACAGGGGTTCTCGTTTCCATCAGCACACCGAACTGCCCGACAGGGAGAGCGCCCCGGGTAAGATGTCTTCGTTGGTCGCTCTCATTGCGAGCGTGCTTTCTGACGGGCCATCGAATTTTCATCGCCTTACGCAAGAAGTCTATGGTGTTTTCATGTTAAGTAAAATGCCCCAGCTGACTCATGGGACTCGGAAAGCGACCGTCGGTGTCAAGATGATAGACTGAAAGAAGAAAAAAACCAAAGCTATAGAGCAACAGCGTCGCTTGGTGGCACCTTGCGTCACGCGAGATATGCGAGACGCCCAACGTCTAATAAAGCACTACAAAGTGAGACAAGAAGTAATTGAGAGTAATTAAGAAGGGCTTCTATGTAACTCGAGGTAATTCAAAGCAATTGAGTTTATATGAACGTAACCGAAGATAAATGAATATGACCATGCAATAGTGCAGAGGCTAAAAGAGTGCAGTAAAGTATGCGGTTGGCAAGTTGGCATACCTAACATACCAGTGAGAAATAGACAAAGGCGCACGTAAGAAAAAGGAGACAAAGCGTCCGGTATTGAGGTTTTTATGTATGACATGACCTCCCAAGAGCTTTATTGAAGTGCCTAAAACGTTATTCTCGGGGCAACCCGGGATGACCCGACGTATTCTACTTATCATGGGACTAGTAGACCTCGCTACAGCCGACTGCCTAGTGGCCAGGAGTTGTATGCCCTGTGCCGTTGAGGGTGGACTTCCCAGTGTCGTTGGTTTGAACTGAAAAGGTCACTAAGGCTGTCAACAGTGTTGAATTTCAACACGCGGGCCGCAATGATGGTATTCATTCAGGTTTTCCTGATTTATTGAGTGCATTAGCAAGGAGTATACATATCCTTTTCGTGTTGAAATCGCAACTCATATAGAGCAAACGTAATGGCTTTCACTGTCGCCTTCTCCTGCGATGAGAGACCCTTATGAGCCCATAAGCTTGGTGGCCTTGAATGTGCGCCACCAATCTCTAATTTACAGGAACATTTCGTTATAGCCGCGCCTTTCGCGCTCTGTTTCCTCGTCGTTGCTAATGCTATGGCTATAAAAATTGGAGGCCATTACGCATTCAGCGACTGTACCAAACTGTACCATACGTTCGATCGCAAGGTGACGGTTAACTGCGTCGCGAGCGCAGTTAGCCATTCGCTCGCGTTTACGAGCTATACGCACCACCTTGCTGCCCCCTGTCATTGTTTCTCTGCTGATGCGCTTTATTTGCGCAATGATTTAGTCATTCAAAAATAGTGAAAGCTTCACCGATAAAGTAAAGAGCGCAATGTGACACCGCTTTTAATTTGTGGATTAGATTCTCTTTGTTTTCTTACTTTATCTGCGAGACGACTTTAGAATATTCAGAAAATTAGCCACTGCGATTTCGCGTAAGTATACCGGATTCGAATATAAGGACGCTGCGAAAGGGCGCAACGGAGTTCGGCGTAGACTGAGTGTTTCAGCAGCCATCGATGCCGTTTGTTACCCCGCCAATCTGACAAGCTGTCAGAACAGTTATGACCTGCATAATTTCATACTAACTGTTGCTGCTACATTTTGCTTTCGTTTTAATAGATCCACTGTTTCTCTTATGATCGGGACGGGTGCTCAGCGTACTTTTTGATATTGTAAGGTTTCGTGCATTGTCAAATGATAGAATTGCCCGGGTAACTTTTTTAAATGATCTACTTTACGGCAGAGTTCAACTTCATGCGCAATATTGAACTGAACGCATACAGACAGCTTTCGTGAGAACGCTGCCATTTTGCGAACGTAGCGCCAACTTTCATTAGGCAGACTTCGCTGGTATGTGTGATAAAGCAATAGGCTGTTCACCGTACGCGTAATTGGGAGAAACTACAAATTTTAGCGCTTTTCTTGGGTAGAAGAGCATTTTTTAAACTGGGAAGCTATATGCAAATTTTAAACGGCCGCAAATTCGAACAGCAATGGGCCACTGCTTCGAGAGCAAAAAAAAAAAAAATAAGAGTGAGATGGGTGTGCGCTCAGTTGATATGCAACACATGGGCAATGCATCCTGTATTGCAGACTTCGGTGAGTCAATGCAAGGCTCGGTAGCGGTGACAGGGGCCGCGTAAGTTTAATGCCAGCGTACGCAGAAGCGGGGAGGCTTCACATTACTGTCTGGTGATATGATAGAAGAGCCGTGGGAAAGAGGCGGTTCCACCTACGTTCTCGCGCGGTCGACATGTACCCGGCATCCCGCAGGTGATCGAATAACCGATCCTCTTACAGCCAAAGCTGCGAGCAATAATCGCAGGTGGGAGTCATACGATGCGCAGCTTCCATGCGTGCGTAAGACGCCCCCTCTGCCTCTCCGACACTATCGTGGGAGCTGTCATAGTCTAACCTGACTCTCGTGTTGATTCGAGAAGACTAGGAAACTGCATTGTCATTTTTTTGGGCACGTTCGTAATCGGAACTCGAAAACACATTCTTCAACACGGCAGAGCATTACTCCACATGCATGGTTCGACTGAATGAATACAGGTCATTTGCCCGAGGAGGCTGATATTTTGCGACCGCAGCGCCAGCTCTCATTTGACAGATTTGGCTGGTGTGTGCGATTCCAAATTAGACAGGCTGTTCAGCGTACGTAATGTTCTTGACGAACTTCAAATTTTAGCGTGTACGACCCAATGGTACAAAAGTGCTCGGCACAACGCTGGCCCGAGATCGTTGGCCAACCTCGCCGACATTGGGCATAAGCTGAGTTGCCGAGGTCTGCTCACGTATGGGTATTGACACTAACCTCACGCTGACCAATGTTATGGCCACCGACATAAGGCCGACCTGGCCGAGTGCCAGCCTCCGTAGGACTATGTTCGGCCCGGTGAAAATTGGCACGTGGCCAGCTGGCGGCCCCTAGGGCGTAGCTGGGGGGGGGGGGGAGGGGGAGCTTTAACTTCTTTTTGATTTTTTAATTCGCACGGGTACTGTATGGTATTCATCTGCATGCACACGCACAAACATACATAAAGTATCTTTGCAACCCACCCCCCCCCCCCCCCCAAAAAAAAAAATTCAGCTCACACCAGTAGCAGCCACAGCAGTTTATAGATACTATGAACTAGGAGAATCAATGAAGCTCACGCCACAGGTATATGGATCTGAAACTTTTTATTTACAGAAATTCTTCGCACGAACACTTATGGCTAATTGTGGATGCTCTTTTCGTGATGCCTGTGCGATCGGCTGCCTTCCTCGTCCTAGGTTTCGGCCAACCATTTCTTTGAAATTGCGGACTTCCTTTATTGATGCACCGACATGATTTGCCATGAGACAGTCTGCAAATACAAATAAAATCAATAAATACAAAAAAAGTCCCAATGGGATCAGTCATCAAGGCTTTGAAGCACCACTTTAAGATTTCTTAGGAAAGAAGTTGACTTGCTTCCAAGCCAATGAGTATGACCAGAGATGAATGGTAGTTTAAGAGGCTCGTTTCTTTGCTGAAACCAATTGAACAAACAGACAATCCAACCCAGCAAAACATAGATGAAACTACTTACTTTTTTTAAACAGAAGTGTAAACATTATGACCAATGCTGAAAGGAGCTAAACTGGTAGGAAAAATGAGCGCTTTCCGTCAGTATGCTATACAAGCTATAAGCAACGGAACTCTCAATTCAGTGACACAGCCCAGCAATATTTTCAGCCTAAAAATGATAGAAGCAGCTTTATAGCAATCAAAAAGTCAAAGTCATCACTCATTCAAGGGTAGTGTTTAAATTTAGCTTTGCGTGCAGTGGTACAAGTTTCGCAAGCCATGGCATGCTATTGCTATGGCTTGAATAGTGTAGCAATGTGCTCAGATACTGTTAGAGAAATACGGTGCTTGTCTTTAGAGCCCCCCCCCCCCTCCGCGCCCACGAGGTTGGTGCCAGGGTGTCGGTAATCAAACTGTAGTTCAATCACCTGTGGTTCTGCATTCAGTCAGAGCGTTATACTGCCAAGCTTTCACCTCTCATTAACAGCAAAAATAACGAAAGCATGGCTGTAATATTCTACACTTTCTTGTTAACAAAGATTTTGCTACATTCTGTCCTTTAGGCCTTACACCTCTAAGCCTCACATGATCGCGGCACGGGAATACGTATAAAGGCAGGCGGGAGAGCTTAGGGGATCACGGATGTATAACAACGTTACAAGGACATGACATTGAGCGTTCTCTGTCGTCTTAACGTTCATTTTACGAAGAATTGGGGGCATATATACTCACCAAACTTGGAACCACAACGTTGACACGTTGTCTCCAGTAAAATCAGCCCTCCAAGTGGTTGCAGCCGCAACTACTATTCAACAGATGCGTATCTTCATCTAGGCCGTAGTAGCGTATTTTAAAATGCGAGAAAATTAAATTTATGGTTGTGGAAAAATTACGTTACCTTTTTTAGTACACTTCCTTGAAATTTATGACTAAGAATAAATTTTTAGCTAGTATATTGCATCTTATACACCCTTCATGTGTCACATACACTGCAAGTGTGCCGAAGTTAAAGCAATGTCACAGCCAATATTTCAAAAGAAAATGAAAACGCAGTACAGACGTGTGTTTCTGCTTATACGACGGGCAAATTTACAAGCGTGATCACCCGCGCTTGCATTTGTCACTGATTTAAAAAAGAGGTTGGCCCAAAGTAAACCTGCAACGTCGGACCAAGCACACTGGCCGGCCTACAGCCGACCTGGCCAAATGACGTTGGCTGACGATAAATCTACGATGTCAGTTTAAGCACTGAGGCCGGCCTACTGCCGACCTGGCCAAGTGGCGTTGGCAAACGGTAAATTTACGACGTCAGGTCAAGCACGCTGGCCGACCAACTGCCGATCTGGACAAATGGCGTTGGCTGATGGTAAATCTACGATGATAATCCAAGCACGATGGCCGGCATACTGCCGACCTGGCAAAGTGGCGTTGGCAAACGGTAAATTTACGACGTCAGGTCAAGCACGCTGGCCGACCTACGGCCGATCTGGCCAAATGGCGTTGCCTGAGGGTAAATATACGATGACGGTCCAAGCACGATGGCCGGCATACTGCCGACCTGGCCAAGTGGCGTTGGCAAACGGTCAATTTACGACGTCAGGTCAAGTACGCTGGCCGACCTACTGACGATCTGGCCAAATGGCGTTGGCTGATGGTAAATCTATGATGACGGTCCAAGCACAATGGCCGGCATACTGCCGACCTGGCCAAGTGGCGTTGGCAAACGGTCAATTTACGACGTCAGGTGAAGCACGCTGGCCGACCTACTGCCGATCTGGCCAAATGGCGTTGGCTGATGGTAAATCTACGATGACGGTCCAAGCACGATGGCCGGCATACTGCCCACCTGGCCAAGTGGTTTTGGCAAACGGTCAATTTACGACGTCAGGTCAAGCACGCTGGCCGACCTACTGCTGATCTGGCCAAATGGCGTTGGCTGATGGTAAATCTACGATGACGGTCCAAGCACGATGGCCGGCATACTGCCGACCTGGCCAAGTGGCGTTGGCAAATGGTAAAATTACGACGTCAGGTCAAGCACGCTGGCCGACCTACTGCCAATCTGGCCAAATGGCGTTGGCTGATGGTAAATATACGATGACGGTCCAAGCACGATGGCCGGCATATTGCCGACCTGGCCAAGTGGCGTTGGCAAACGGTCAATTTACGACGTCAGGTCAAGCACGCTGGCCGACCTACTGCTGATCTGGCCAAATGGCGTTGGCTGATGGTAAATATACGATGACGGTCCAAGCACGATGGCCGGCATACTGCCGACCTGGCCAAGTGGCGTTGGCAAATGGTAAATTTACGATGTCGGCCCAACCACGCTGGCTTACGTGCTGCCGACCTGGTCTACGGCCAGTCACGGACCGACCACTTTTTTCGGTTGTCTCGCCGACTAAACTGACCACCGACTGGTTGCCGACCCTTATTCAACCGTCGGCCACTGGCCATGTCTCCTTGGGGAATGCACCACAATTTGACCTCTTCCATTAGGGAGATAGCCTTTCTGGTTGTTCGGTGAGTGGACTGGGGGTGCCACAGTTTATAGATAGATAGTTGTTTCCTTGAAATAAAATGGTTGAAGTCATCGCATTGTGCTATCGTCTGCTTTACGTCATCGTATACAAGCGCTGAATATGGTTTCGATTACTAGCAAACAGGCTATCTTTAATTTGCACTAGCGCTTTCTATAGTTACACTGACTATCGACAAGTGTAACCCGCTTTCATTTCTTGCAATGCGTGTCAGCCGTAGCAACTTGCAACTGCGATGTCACCGTAGTTGGAGATGCGATTCGCATTGCTTAGCTTGCGTCCTTTGCATTTGAAAGCTCTATATGCTCCTAAAGACGGAGCAATAGCAGTTCATTGAGCTTGACGCATCTCGCACTAACGGCCAACACTCGTGAAATGTCCAACACTCGTGAAAAGGCACCGTTGCCGCTTCTGCACAAAGCCGGCACTGTCATGCATGGCCATCTTTACACACTATTGCGAGGAAGACGGTGGCATGGAGGCTACGTCATCCCCTCTCGCCTGCGTTCTAAAAAGAAAGAAACAGTCTACATAGTTTGTTGTGTGGGAAAACCCACAAGCGTAGTGTACTCGCAGCACTGAATGAATAATTGTTGTGGCTTAGAATTCCGAAGCCATGATATGACTGTTAGGGACACCATGGTTGAGGGCTCTAGAAATTTTGACCCACAGCTGTTCTTTTATGTACAACTAAATTTAAACATACCATCCTCTAGCATTTCGCCGATATCAAAATGTGGTTGACCTAGCTGGTATTTTATCGTCTGTGTAGTTTTGAGTGTAGAGAAATCCATAACCATCATGTACACCCACAGCAATACAATAACATCCACATGTGGTCATCTAAACAGCTGTAGTAATCTTAGCAGCACAGAACCGCCACAATTAGGCTTTTTGGATATCTAGCTATACGCTGTGGAATTCCGCCTGTCCAATATATGGGACCTATATACCAGTTTTTCCCGAGGCATAGCCTCCGTGCTTCCGGAGTAATTCTGGCGAACGCTGCGGTTTTGTAGTTGGCGCAGCGCAAGCTGCTGCTGCCGAGAACGCTTGCGACGTTGGATGGAGCTCAAGGGTCCGCAGAGATGGTGGCGCTGTTGACGACGAAGCGTTGACTTCAGGTGAATAGGGGGCCCATGTCGCACACATCACACCTTGTCACACCTGGGCACGGCAGCACCCAGGTACCCGCAGAGCATGTAGCACGAGCACCATTAAGCCAACAGGAATAAAAGAAGAAAGGGGTTTCCCGGAAATACCTGTTAAAGAAAATTATGTCGGGTTTCACAGCATGTATATCTATCTCTCTGCGCCACAATCTTGCACGAGCAGCCGCAGAGCGCAGAAAGCCACACGAGGCCTCGTGCACTTCTTGAAGGCGACGTTATTGAGCAACCGCCTCTGCACTGTGTGTATTGTGAAATGCTTGCGCTGATGATTTTCCCCTCTCCTTATCTTTACAACCTGATTCATCTCCCTATGTGTAGAAGGCAATAAGCAGGGCATATAATCTAGTTAACCTTTCTACTTATAGCCTATAGCGTAGCATACCATTTATGCAAAGTTTGTTAAAATCCTTTCCTCTCACTCGTTTTCCGTCCTACATGGCTTATATTCCATATCTTTCACTTGCACGAGAAACACCTGCACCCGGAGATATGTTGAAAAAATAATTAAGCGTTTGACGCTTCGATTTCTCAATGAGATGCGACATAACTAATACGCATATGGCTAGGTACGTTCGACCAGAAGTGGTTTGAAGTGATACAAAAGTGAGAAAATGAGTCAGTGTGGAGTCACAAGTTAATCTTCGTCGAAGCTTCATTATAAATGAGCAAATGAGACTGTTTCATTCCCGAAGTTTGCGCGTGCATTTCGGCATCGCTTCTCAGGCCGCTTTTACATACTGGTGCAATATGGTTCTCCCGAAACTGCAATGTCAGGCGTCACGATCCCTCAAAATCAGCACAATAGATTTTTATGGGTAAACTAGCTTTTACGGGTAAGCCATCTACAGCCAAGAAAACGCTGTAAATATCTCTGACGTCACGACGAGCTGGCGCGGGCACCTGGAAGCGGCGGGTTTTTCTCTTTGCATGTTTTCTCACTGCAGTAACAGTGCTTCTGGCCTTGTGAAAAGCCTAACTCACTGATTTCTTTCTGTTTCCTTAGGACAGGTCAACTTTTGGGCGAGTTGCTTTCGGACGCATTCTGAAAAAAGTTGTTGCGAAAATGAAATTACGCTCACAATCACTCGGCATATTTTTACTTAGCCCCATTTTAGCCATTATCAAATATTAAAAAAAAAACAAAGTGAGCAGCCTACGTAGAACACTCTAGCTCGAAAGGAAAAATATTTGTTTAGGAAAACTTTAGTGTTCGTATACATCTAAAATGTATGTCTTCATTCACTCTACATCAAAATAAGGATCATTACCATCTTTCTTTTAAACGATTTAACGAATATGCCAGTCCACCAACTTCTCCTGTGATTCATTCTATTTTTAATTTAGACACACCTGATGGCATGTAAGGTTCGGCAGTGATGTAGGCGAAGTGCATTAGGCATGAAGGATTCATGACTGAGTTACCAAATGCCGGTTTCGTTTCACACAGGCGTCAAGCTGCTTGTGTGCCTTTCGTCAGAAGTCCCCAAGCAGACACTCAGTGGGACGCCCAGCAAAGGGAAGACCTTCTTCGTCGACGGCTTCTACATCGCCCAATGGATGAAGTACAACCACCCGGAGTACTTCAGGTTGCTCGTGTCCACGCCGGTCACCTTTTCATACTACGACTCTAGGAGAGGGGTAAGTAGGGCAACATATGATTCACAGATAATTAATAGAGGCACGAGCAAGAAGTGACGCGCTTGTTTCTTTTGCAAACACTTCCGCTCAAGCGCTAACTTCTGATTTTTTGGGATTAAAAAGAAATAAAGCTCGTACAAACTCGATAGTCGAAGTTCAAGTTAAGAGTTTTGCAGGACATGATATGGCAGCATAAGTTTGCTGGAGGTCACGGCCAATTTACTGTCAGGGTAATTATTCAAAATTAGTTGAACAAGTTTATTAAAACGTGAAATAATCTGGGTACAAGCAGATGCGATCGCGGTGGCACCTGGCAGAGCGAATCCTGACCACATGCTTCATTCTGTGTGGTCTCGAAGATTCGCGTCGGTTGTCGCAGTGCGGAGAAACGCAAAGTTAACCCGAGGAATACTCGAGATAACACGAACACTGAGTGCCCTGTGCGACTGCCGTCACCTCGTTCAAAAAGTTACGGTCAACTCTATTTTTTCAACATTAGAGCGCTAAAGGCCTCGATTTGCAGAAATTGCAGGGGCGGCAGTGGTGGCGTCGTTGGTTTTGAGCGATAAATCGGCTTCAGTTCTGAGTGACAATCCGAGATAGATGGAAATAAATTATACAAAAAAATATTTGTTCGGACTAAGAATTGAACTCTGACCTTCTGTGTGGCCTTCGAGTGTTCTCCTGCAACACACGTGCTTCAAAGTGCATCGTAAAATAGTGCCTTAAATTGGTTATGCAGAAGAACGTTCCCTTTTAACGGTACTTTATTGAGTGGTCGCATCGTGAAATCGCACCAGGCATGAGAAAGTATTAATTACACAATGAGTGCGTTGTTTAAAGTTGCCCACTCTTAACAAAGTAGGTAGCTGTGCAGCTGCACGGGGCATTTTACAGTAGCGTAGTGGGTGCTTCATCAATTTTTAAAATAAAGAATCATTATTTAGTGGCCACTTCACAGCGGTACTTGTAGCAGGAATTCCAGGATAGCTTGCAGCGACCAATGTTACGCGCAAAAATCATCCTTTCCTTGCCGAACGTTTCAAAGCGGTGATCAATGCATGATTGAGCGATGCATGGTTTTACTTCTTCAAGGTGAAACTTGAGCGCCCTTGAAGTATTTATTGTAAAGTGCCTGCAAATATATTAGTACCACACTGTGTTGATCGTCGTCACTAATGAGCTGTATAAAGATAGGACAATGGAGCCTAGTGATGTAGAACATTGTCATGTTAGCGTGTGTTCATAGAAGAGGAATACTAAAGGCGACACAAGAAACGTATTTGTGGTGTTGGTGTTTTGCCTCAGCGCCACTTTTTTTAATACTGTCCTTATGAGCACATCAGTGGCGTGCTGATAGTGTCATCAGTGTCCACAAGCTATTCCAAGATGATGTTCCATTTGTAGTAACAGTTCCTGTCTGCAGAGATCATATTAGAAACCAGGTTGTCAAAAATGTGCCTGTTAAATAGCAGGATACACATACAGCTTTGGGTTGCACAGGGATACATAGTTTATCGACGCAGAAGCAGTAATAGAAGTGTTTTGACACAGCTTCTTAAGCAGTGCATAATAACGCGATTCCTGTGAGGTGTAACATAGAGCCATTTGAACTACAGGAGTTGTTGTTTCCTTATATCTTTCTAGAATCTCTGTCAACCGTCCACTTTCTTCTTTCTTCCTAGGTGTGGCTTAGAGATACGTTTCCCATTATCAGGACAAATAATTACGGAAAGATAAAGAAGATTCACTACAGCACATTCTCTATGAGGCCCCCACTGCTGTCCTCTGGCGAAGCCACAAAGTTCTACGAGGCATACAGGTGAGTGCCTTAGGGTATAAATCCAGATTTTTTTTGTTGTTTTGTTCCTATGATGAATTGTTTGATCGTCTCGGGAAAGCACATGGTACACCAATGCTTTTTAACATGAATTTCGCCAACACGTCGATGTCCGGTTGCATCCAGACGTAAGCAGCTGAAGAACTATAACCATTTAAACAGGTCTCATCAGTTTTATAGCCAAGAACAGCTGGTGTAGTTCAATAAATGGATCTAACAAGAGGTCTAACAAGAGAAACCTCTTGCCAGAATGTGAACAAGTGAATTGTCTTGGTCAAATGAAGTAAGAAGAAGACGTTGTCTTTTTTTTGAGCCAACATTTGAGCAGTCCCACTTTTTCAGGCGGAGTGGACTTGAAGAAGATGAAGGTTTCACTGACCGTCGGCTCCGAATTCTTTTCTGTTATGTTCAGTCACACAGGACCTTAACAAGTCCATTTCTTTTTATGTGCATACATCTAAGATTATCAGGTGTCATATCACTTGCTTCCTTACGATCGTAACGTGTTGGCCAAAAAACGTCGTGAATAAATATTCTCTAAGGATTTCTGTTTGTTTTAAGAACCTTACAATTTCAATCAGTGCAATGCTCTATCTCTTGTCTAATGGTCGTTATCCTCACGCCTGTACCATCGACAAATCCAATCCGCAGATTAGTTTCACCTGGAATAAAAGTTGGAATTAGTCTAGAGTTGACATATATAATATGCCGCCTGGTCAAGCAAAGTTCAGTTTACGTGTCAGAGTTGAGAGTGTCAAGTCAAAGCTGTATGTGTTCAAAGCATGACTGCTGTAGTATATTCAGAAAATACATCATGGCCTACAGAATTTCCCTGATCTTACATCGTTTAGGTAGCATGAAGGTGTGAAAATTTAGTACCTTGTGAGAGGGCTCGTTATTTTGACTCTTGCTTTTGTAATTAATTCCTGGTGCAATGGTAAAAACTATTAATCAGAAGGGACCAGCACTGCCATATGGAAAGGGTGTCTTCAGATTCACTGGGTAATATGCGGCTTTGTGCCAGAGACAAAAGGAACAGCTGGGAGCTTTCACGTGAAGTCATTACTGTTCAACTTTTGCTGCTGTGCTGTTGCACGGGTGTAGAGGCGCGACAAGCTTTGAAATCGGTACTTCAGTAGAGGCAAGAACATTCACGTAACAGCTGTAGAATAGATGTTGTTGCTTGCAGTCGCGGCGTATATAAGAAAGTCACTTGAACGAAGGCTGTGTTGAGCAAAAATTTTTCATATAACTGAATTTTACTCTACCCAAGAAACCAAGGGACTGAAACTAATAATAGTGCAGTCATCGAAAAATACAGCACAGCCTTTTAAAACACCTCTTGCAAGGCGTTTGCAATAATTGTAAATGAAATGCACGTGTTCGCAAAAAAAGTGAGATATTTTTAGTCACGTCCACTCCGGGAAAGGAAAGTGATAACAACACTTGTGGCGTAAAAGAGGATTCTGAAAGTTGGCTCCACAAGTTCGCAGGATAGTAGTACAAAGGTATACATCGTTGCGATAAAACTGATATACCTAAATCATGTAATTTCATGAATATAAATAGGATGCACGCCGGAATGTGGTATTCATGTTAAATTTTGACCACCAGAATTCTTTAACATTCACCTACATAAAAAAGTTGCGCAGCGCAAGGTCGTGCAAGGCTGGGTCACAGCAGAGCTGGTGGGCACTCATCCTGACTTGATTAGGCTTTTACTCATTCACCTGTTTCTTTTCTACGCCTTGCTATACTATTTATACACAGGCATGCTTTTTCCTTTTTTCTCTTTGTTTTGAGTACGCATATTTTTTATCGATTTATCTCTACGTCTATTTCTCTCTATTTCTATCGCTTCTTTTATCTTTCATATTTTTTCGATGTCTTGTTTTCTTTCTATTCCTCGATGTAGTCGGCATCTCTCCTATCTTCTTGACTCTTTCTTTTCTATCTTTCTATCTACTTCTCTATTTACTTTTTTGTATATTTTCTTTTGACCTAACTCACATACCTTGACCATAACAGCTCTAATGTCAAACTACTTAGGTGCGTTTGCGTGTTGACGCTATGCAAATGTGGTCATCGTGCCTGGGTAGGGAACCAGCACCTTCAAAATAGGTAGCGCAGCTTCTTGACCACAACACTGCTATGACGGGTCAGTGTTGTGATTCTCGCGAAAAGCAATGCTCGCGACCACATACGTTAACTACATCAGCATGCATGTTTAATTTCTTGATTCTATGAAAATAAGTAGCAAATATCGTGAAGCAGAGTAGTCAAGTGATACTGGGCTGGTGATTGAACATGGGGCATTGTTGAACACTCTGCGCTTCTAACCTGAACCATACTACACGTGGCATAAACGTATGTTATCCACATCTGGTTGTATATGATTCAAATTCGATACTACTTTTAGTTTTTCTTTTACACTAGAATTCATGTTTCCAGTCCAGGCCCTCTCAGTGGCATGATTTCTCTTTTGATAGCTCTTGAAAAATCGGTGGCAGAGCCAACTGCCTTTTTTTTTCAAGTTTAACCGACCGTAGACACTATCATGTTCAGCACAGTAAATATTTTGCGCAAGGTGTCATCATCCGGTGCTCACTGGTCAACCTGCCATGGTGATCTCGTCATGGTGTTCGATTGCTCACGTGAAGGCCACGGGATCAAATCCCAGCCATGGCGGCCATATTTTCGATGGAGGCAAAAATATTTGAGGCCCAAATACTTCAATTTAGGGGCATGTCAAAGGAATCCGAGGTAGTTGTAATTTTTGAAGCTCGCCACTAGGCCGTCCCTCATCGTGGTTCTGGGGCGTTCTGGGGCGTCCCTCATCATGGTTCTGGGGCGTTAAACCCTTGAAATTAGGTTATGATAAGGCAGATGCTGCGAATAAGACAATTTCTACCAGGTGGCAAAATATCTCGCGTTATTCATGTGAAAACAACGTAGATTGATTGTTGGAGTGAAGTTCGACTGGCTTTAATCTTCTCACATACTTGGCACCACACGTTGGTGAAGCATGGTAACTTATATACATAAAACGTATCATGCCCTACCTTCCCAAGGGATTCGAAGTATTCCTTCTCTGAGAACGTCCGTATGATGTTCAAAATATTTCCTCAATTGTATGCACCAAGAACCATATTCCTTCTGGCTATGTTGAGCAGTTTATATTTTTTTGATGGTAAATTAATACATTTACTTTTGTTGCCTGGTTACGCTAAAAACACCCTCGCCAGTAAGTATTGTCACTGATTTGCTCACGCACGAGAATGATTACACGCAAAGAGGAACACAGGACCACGACACGAAAGAGGACAAGCGCTTGTCCTCGTTCGTCTCATTGTCCTCCCTTGTGCTGTAATCACTTTCGAAATGGAAAAGGAACAAGTCCGAATCCACTCTTTGCTTACTTTTGCCCGAATCACTTGATTCACACGCAGCACATTCACCAAGCGCATGGAGGAAGAATCGTCCCAGTACGCTTTCCACTTGGCGGCCGGAGACCTGGTGGCCTTTAACAACAGGCGTATCCTCCATGGCATGAAGGAGCTGGGTCCGGACCACAAGGACGTGTACGTTGCTACTGTCTTCGGTTCTTTTATTATTAGCAGCCGTTATAGAGAGCTATACTAAAATCGTTTCAATTACGAGACCTTCAAGCCATAGTAGTAGTAGTAGTAGTAGTAGTAGTAGTAGTAGATGTAGTAGTAGCAATTACAGGGGTAATATTCGTATTGGTGCCTGTGGTGGTATGAGTGGTTGCAGTAGTAGAGGAATAGTTGTAGTAGAGCGCCAATAGCAGTCGTCGTCGTCGCAGTAATAGTAGTAGTAGTAGTGGTAGCAGCAGCAGCAGCAGCAGCAGTAGTAGTAGTAGTAGTAGTAGTAGTAGTAGTATGAAAGTTTATTCAGTTTTACTCGTAAAGTGCATCGTCAGCCACCACTCGCATTATGCGGTGAAGCTACGGGAATATGCTATTAAGCAAGGTAATAAGCAATCTTATTGAGATGGTCGGTATCAGTTATAACTTCGTGTGTAAGAATCATTATAAACGAAGGTTTCTGAGAAATTGAGAAAAGCCTTAGAGAGTGCTGTGTAGATAAGCAGTGGCTTTTAGTGCATGGATCCATAAATATACGCGAGACTCCCAATATTACATGCAGATGACGTGTGCTAGCCCAAAAGCAAGAAGGCTTCAAAACTCGGTTCCGGCAGGCTATGCCACAATGGCCAACGTATGTGTAGCGACATCACTCACAAGTTATGCCTATTGTGTTCATGATTTCGTTGTTAAAATCAGAGGCGTTCGCAAAAAAAAGGGGGGGGGGTAACTCAGCTCGTCCTTTTTTCAATTGGTTTGAAACAAATTGAAAAAACAAACAAAAATGATCAAAAAATTGATTTATTCAAAATGTCTAAGAACCCTAAAAAATTAAAAATGAAGGTTTCCAAAGAATAACGGCTCGCCAGTTTGGTGAGGACTGGTTGAAAAAATCTATTTATTGATAACAGAAAACTTCAAAAAAATCTGAAGAAAATCATGAATTCCAGAGCTATACACTTACGGTTTCAGGTGAGATTCTGAGTGCACGCTAGAAAATTGCTTTCAATGCAAGGCGTTTAAAGAAAAGAAAATAAACGCGAAATAAAGATTTTGAAAAGTTTTGCCTTTTTAGTTAAGGAGTGCAGAGCGATCTTATATTCAAGGAAGAGTTGTCAGCACCTAGGTTCGGACAGAATAGGGATTAACTATTGTACAGAGCAACTTTTCAAGTCTGTTGTCAGCACAGTTGCAGTGGCCTAGTCGGTATGATGTGGAAGTCGTAGACAAAGGGGCGGTGGCTCGAATGACGGCCCTGGCGTCGTTAACGCCCTCCCTCCTCCCTAACTGAAAGTAAGAAGAAAACCAAGTCATACGGTGGTGTTTGTACAGTGACTAGCACTCCCAAGTGTTCTTTCAATCCTGAACTGCGGTTATGCACAAATATCATGGTGCCATGTGCCGTGTGGGCAGCGGAGTGGGCATGGTGTTCAGTTCAAAAATAAGAGGCTCATGGTTCGAGTTCCCGAGCTCGCATTGCTCAGACACGGAAAGTTATACAATGATCATGCTATTGAGGTTCAAATGTTCATGGCGATGCAAGACTAGTAAAATGGGAGCAGACAAGCATACAGGTATAGTGGGCCTATTTTTTTATAATGAGAAAACATAGTTTCTTTTAAGTAAAAGTAGAGGACACAGACACCAGCAACATCTGATCGTGAAGCCCGGAGGTTCCATGCTGCCAAGTTGCCACAATGGCACTATCTCTAACCCTCGGATACCGTAATTGCAAAATAAATGCAGTTTTTACATTGAGTTGCAGTTTTTGAGCCCACAATTGTAGTTACATGATCGGTTTTAATGTCTAGACTTGCATAAGCAGGTCAGTTCACATGTTTATGTTGACTTTTCACGAAAAAGATATAGGGGGTTTTCATTCACAAGGAATTTCAAAATATAAAGATTTTCAAATTTAAAAATATCAAGTTTCACATCGTTTGAGAGCTAAAGTGCTAGTGACGCGCACACTGTTTAGTTTGTGTGTGTGTGAGTGGGAATTTATTAGAAGGCATAGAGGTCGGACTAAGCTAGTTCGCTGTAGCCTGCTACTCACAATTCAGGATGTCCGCACGGTTGATTGGGTGGGTGTAGTGATGAGTGAGGGCGACTTCCAGGCGAACCCGGCGCAGTATATTAGCATGTATTTGGCTGATTTTACCTGGAAGACGAAAAGTCATACCAGGGTCTTTTTCCCGCAGACGCTTGTTCCGATGATCTGGTAGCGATCAGTAAGTGGCAGCGCATTCGCGCATGAGCGATCTCAACAATGAGCCGTAATACCTGCAGTGCCTCCTTAGACATTGACTAAACCGCTGGTGTGCCTTCATATACGTGAAATTTTGTATAAGTCGCATGTTCCTTATATTACCCTCAAGCAACTCACCTTGGCACATTTGGATGACCGATACAGTGACTCTGTGCACATCTACACCGATAGATCCGTAACTTCGTCCGCCTCAGCTGCAGCCTTCGTGATCCCTCAACTCGGTTTTTCTCGACAGTACAAATTAGATCACAGATCATCTTTGTCAGCCGCAGAACTTGTTGCTATACAGAAAGCCATAAAATTTGTGAATGACCAAGCACCGCGTAAATGGACGATTCTGTCTGATGCAAAATCAGCGTTTCAAGCTATCTATTCTTGCTCAAGAAGAGGCCAATTTTACGCGTTAGCGTTAGGAATCGTCCAAGAATTTGACCTAACACACAGTAGTGGTCACTTGATTACACTGCAATGGATTCCGGGACACTGCGGCCTGGTTGGCAATGAAATAGCCGATAGCGAAGCGAAAGCAGCAATACACAATGCTCCTATGTACGTAAAAGTACCGTATTTGCGAAGTCTAGTTTATCAATCTTACTTTACTAAATGCCAACTGAACTCTCGTGTTCGCTTTTATTATCAGAATCTCTTCTTGTACTCGCTGACATTGTCGGAGAACGTTGAATCTAAACGCTTCTGCGGATTTCTTGAAAAGCTTGTAGCCTTCCTCTAAGACACGCAGTGTTACATTTTTATGCAATTTATACCGTAGGAATAATTAGCGCAATAGAGAAAAACAAAAATTACACTTTTAAATCGTTCAGCTGGTCTGACACGGGTACCGGGTACTGGCTCGAGGAAACTCGATATGTGGGGTTGAACGTCCCAAAACCGCCATACGATTATGAGAGACGCTTGAGGAAACCCGAGGCAGATGAAAATAGTAGATATCATCGTTGCTAAAGACAGACGTTCTTGACGGAATTACGGAGTAACGCGTTACACTTTGCCAAATTCACTTGCTCTGAAACGTGCTATCACCGCCCAAGAAAAAAACTGAAGAGTGATGCCAGCGCGCTTATGGTGGAAGATGGGGCGGCGTTTTTCTTTAAAAAAGTTCATTGAGAACGTGCTCTTGCAAGACCTCAAACGCTCTGGTAATTAATCCATTGCTTCGCAATGGAAACATTGGCATTATCGAAGGGATTTCGTGGACACGCCAATTGCGGACACCATTTATTGTAGATAAAAAAGACGTATAAGAGCCCACCAAACAACAATCACCGATTCATCATCTTGGCCACACAGACGAGGAGGATAGAGGGCGGCATGACAATGACAGGGGCGGTAAGGTTTCAACTTGTTTTCATGCAAAGACGTAGCATTGTATAGCCGAAGGGTTTCTCGAAGGGCTAGTTCCCCTCAGTTGCGCTATTCCTCCCAGTATTGTATAGCGAGTTATCATATGCGCAGCCACAGTTCAGTCCGCTCATCAGCCAAGCAGGGCAACTACTTATCAAATAATCACATTTATGTACAAAATGATTTATTACAGGTATAAGTGACACAGTTACCTCTGTTTTAATCTTATGAAATTGGTTTCTAATAGCTCTCAAGCTGCTTACTTTTGGCTTCTGCCCATAATGTTTGTCCCCTGAAACTGTGGTTCACGCGCGCAGCCTTTACATTTGTCGCACCTGCCTGCGCACTGAAAGACTGCGTTTTAAAACCACGGTTTCAGGCGCTAAAACTTGTCTTTTTCGTCTGGGCAAGATGTCTTACAGAAGGCATCATGTAGGTGATACCCGATTTCTCCGTAACGTTTATGGAGCTTGCCTCGGTGCAGCATTTTCATTCGTACAAATTACAGACTTGCCGCCATGCGTGCACAAGAGCGGTGGCGTTATTTCGTCGGTGACACGGACTTCTCACGTGTCACCATTGCAACACCAGGTATACGGTATGGTGCGAAGTGACAGCACCGTGTGATGCAACAATGCTTGAAGTACGATGCGAAGCGATGGCACAACGTTGTTTTTTTGCTACTGGTGCTGCTGGAGGCACAGGAAAGCTTAAGAAATTACGCTTGTGAGAGGTCTGCTAAAGACAAACGTCATCCTATTAGATCCCTTGATGAACATTCTGTTTTCTGTTGACAACCAAGCTAGATTTTGCAATCTCACGTTGGTGATATTGCGTAGTTTTGTTGTACGCTAACGTGTTCGCCCATAGCGACTGTCGTGTCTTTATGTTATTATAGTGCCAAAAGGCAAAGATAACATTTTAAATTTAACAGGAGAACAGTCTTGTTAAAATTGTGTTAAAAATAGCAACCGAAGAACAGATATAAATTCAGTCTATATAATGCGTGCTTAAATATGGCAGAGTAGTTTCTATCATCAAGGCTCTCTGAAATAAAAGAATGTCATGATGGTGCTTGCATTTCGAATTTTCGTATTTTGCTGCTTTTGGTCACTTTTAAGAAACATTTCTCAGGCTGTCACTAGGATATAGTTTACACTGATTCAAGGTGCGTGTTACTCTGTCATTATATGTTTCAGGATCCTGAGAGGTTGTTACATGGACATGGACGAAATTGCTTCCCTGTACGAGAAAATGCGGAGAGACGATGATCCCTGAGTCTAAGAAAAAATCTTCCCTTGACGCTGCTATCTGTACTTCAAGGCTGCACGTTCTGAACGGTCAAGAAGCTAGAAAGAACACGGTTCAGATTTTGTACATAGTACTCTATAATATTGTACTACAAAAACGTGAAGTATGTAATTTGTTAATAAAATTAGGGCATACTGCGTTCACTGTTCACTGGTTCAAAGGGTGCTGCCGATCGCTACCAAGATTTCTACACGACTATTGTGACTGACCCACATGAGTATTTTGACTGGATGCAAAGGCGTTGACTTACCTTATTGATCACAATTACACTACAGATTGATATCACTCAAATGGAACATAATGATGCCAAATCGAAAATTGCGAGATTTGCAAAGGTTAGTTACATTTTTTACCAGAACTATATATTGATATCAGCTAAATGAAACGAAATGTTACAAAAGTAATTGGTGTGAGATTTGCAAAGGCTATAGGCTTACCTTTTTCGATCAGAATTAAACTACACAATATGTATCACTCAAGTGGAACGAAATGTTACTAAATTTAAAATGCGACGTTTGTAAAAGCTTAACTTTTGACGAGAATTACACTACATACAAATATAGCTTAAATGAAACGAAATATTACCAAATCGATAGATGCAAGGTTTGCAAAGAATAGGCTTACCTTTTTCACCATAATTACTTATAGATATCACTCAAATGAAACGAAATGTAACAAAATCAATGAATGTGAGATTTCCGAAGGCTAAAGGCTTACCTTTTTGACCGAGGCTAACCATTCTCGACCAGGATTGCACTACAGATCAATATCATTCAAATGGCACGAAATGTTACAAAATCGAAAAAAAAATTTGGAGTTTTTCGAAAGGCTATAGGCTTACCTTTCGGACCAGAATTACACTACAGATTGATATTACTCAAATAGAACGTAATGTTAAAAAATCGAAAACTCGAGATTTGCAAGCGCTTACCCTTTTGGCCAGAATTACACCACACAGCGATATCAATCAAATGAAACGAAATGCTATAAAATTGATAAGTGCGAGGTTTGCAAAAACTATAGGCTTACCTTTTGACCAGAATTACACAACAGATCACCTGTTTGACAAGAATTACACTGCAGTTTGATGTCCTTGAAATGCAACGAACTGTTACAAAATCAAAAAAATTGAAGATTAGCAGAGGCTATATGCTTACCTTTTTCACCAGAATTCCACTGCACATCAATATCACTCAAATGGAATGGGTTACCTTTTTGACCAGCATTACAATAAAGATTGATATCGCTGAAATGAGCGAAATGCTACTGAAATGAAAATGCAACGATTGCAAAGGCTATAGGCCTACCTTTCTGACAAAAAACACGAGATGTTGATATCACTTCACTGCTACGAAATGTTACAAAATCAATGAATGCGAGATCTGCAAAGGCTTACCTTTTTGACCAGAATTGCAATACACAACGATATCACTCTATGGGAACAAAATGTTATAAATTGAAAAATGTGTCGTTTGCAAAGGCTATTTTTGACCAGAATTGCATTACATACTGATATAACCAAAATGAAACGAAATGTTACAAAATCGGTAGATGCGACGTTTGCAAAAGCTATAGGCTCACCCTTTTGACCAGATTTACAATACTGATCAATATCACTCAAATGAAACAAAGTGTTACAAAATTGAAAAATGCGAGATTTGCAAACTCTCTAGGCTTACATTTTTGACTGAATTTACACTACAGATAAATATCACTCATAAAAAACGAAATGCTACAAAATTCAAAAGTAAGACGTTTGCAAACCCTTTCGACCAGAATTACACTAAATATCGATATCAATCAATTGGAACAAAATGTACGAAATCGGAAAATGCAAGATTTGCAGAGGCTATAGGCCTACCTGTTTGACCAGAATTGCACTACATATACATACCACTCATTGGGCTCGGTCAGTACTTGGGAGGGAGATCTTTTCGCCCACATTTCTTTCTTCACAATTACCTTTCAATTCAGTTTAATAAACCTCCCCTATACTTTCCTTGGCATTATTTTCTGTTAGATTTCACACACACACACACACACACACACACACACACACACACACACACACACACACACACACACACACACACACACATATATATATATATATATATATATATATATATATATTATATATATATATATATATATATATATATATATATATATATATATATATATATATTCACACACATTCAGCAGTGGTGGCACCGTGAGGCTCGTCGACTGGCTACTAAAGCAAATCGTCTTCCTTTTCCCAGGAATCGACGTCTATCAAGAAACATCGGTGCTACCATCCATCGGTGCGACGACCAGTGGCACAAACGTTGGATAACAAGCCTGACGTCATCACCGAGAACGTATAAAAAGAAGAAGACATCGTGTGTCCTGTCACACACATTCAGCAGTGGTGGCACCGTGAGGCTCGTCGACTGGCTACTAAAGCAAATCGTCTTCCTTTTCCCAGGAATCGACGTCTATCAAGAAACATCGGTGCTACCATCCATCGGTGCGACGACCAGTGGCACAAACGTTGGATAACAAGCCTGACGTCATCACCGAGAACGTATAAAAAGAAGAAGACATCGTGTGTCCTGTCACACACATTCAGCAGTGGTGGCACCGTGAGGCTCGTCGACTGGCTACTAAAGCAAATCGTCTTCCTTTTCCCAGGAATCGACGTCTATCAAGAAACATCGGTGCTACCATCCATCGGTGCGACGACCAGTGGCACAAACGTTGGATAACAAGCCTGACGTCATCACCGAGAACGTATAAAAAGAAGAAGACATCGTGTGTCCTGTCACACACATTCAGCAGTGGTGGCACCGTGAGGCTCGTCGACTGGCTACTAAAGCAAATCGTCTTCCTTTTCCCAGGTTGGTGCTCATCTGTATGTAAAATTTGACATATCCTGGTTGAGTACGCGGTTGCCACTGCTGCTGAGTAACTAACATGACCGACACCTGCATTTCTTGTCATGAAGTTTTGCGGGACGCACCATACCTGTCATGTTTACAGTGTAAATATACGTATCATTTAGGTGCATGTTCAGGAGTAACAGAATCGGCATATAAAAAGAAATATGCAGCGGCGAAGAACTCGTGGAGCTGTGCAACTTGCAAAACGTCGAAAGCTCGAAGCAGCAAGTGTGCTGAACTAGAAAATGTGGAGCAGGAAATGAACCTCGCAAAAGAAATAGGCGAAATTCAGAAGAAATTATCACTACTTCTTTCAATGAAATCGCAAGTCGATGCTCTGGCAGGTGTTGCTGACACTGTATGTGGTATTGAAAGGTCACTACAGGAAATGTCAAGCAAGTATGATGACGTGCTTGCCGAAATGAAGCGACAGAGTACTGATATGAGCAATTTAAGAAAGCGAGTGGAAAAACTTGAAACGCAGACTAACAATAGTGAAGTAGAAATGCTTAAGCAAGAAGTTAATAACCTTGATCAATATAGCAGACGCCTTAACCTGGAAATCCATGGACTAGGCGAACAAACTAATGAAAAAGTAATAGAAAAACTTAATCTTTTAGCTGATGAACTGGAGCTTCCAAAATTATCTGGAAAGGATATTGAAGCCGCCCACCGACTACGCACTAGAGCAGGCACAGACGGGGGTGATAAGCCATCGCCTATTATCGTGCGTTTTTCTGCCCGGTGTACTCGTGACGCTTGGCTTGCAAAAAGAGGCGAGCTACGAAAAAAGAATTCAAAGGTTTTCATCAATGAAAACTTGACTGCACAGAATAAGCGGTTGTTCTGGCAAATGAAAACAAAGGCAAGAGAAATGAAATATCAATTCGCCTGGGTCAAGGACGGAAAATTCTTCGTTCGGCGCAGTGAACGGGACAGAGTAATACGGATTAAGACAGCCAGTGACCTCGACCTTATAAGATAACTCTAAAAGTGACACTTTTTTTTTTTGCGCCATATAAGCATATGGCTGCTCACGACAACACAAAATACCATGATGCTGATTCATTTAGGCGTCTCAAGGCCTTACGTGGCGCCAAGCGATTCTCTTTGCTTCACCTTAACACACGAAGTTTAAAAAATAATCATGATTCTGTTAACCTTTTTTTAGACAACTTAGATCATGAGTTTGACGTATTGGCATTCACCGAAACTTGGTTTTCCAATGACTGCCCCGCTGTAAACTTTTCGGGATACAACTGCATATCAGTATCACGACCTAAAAAAAGAGGAGGAGGCGTTGCTGTGTACATCAAAAACCACTTTAATTATGAAGTTATTCCAGAATACTCAATCATTGATGTTCACTATGAATGTTTGCTTGTGAAGTGCTTTAACACAATGCTAGCCGTTTTATATAGGCCTCCAAACGGTTCTGTAACAAAATTTATTGAATTTCTAGAGCGTGTTTTAGAGCACTGTTCATACGTTGGTCTACCTATAATAATTAGTGGAGACCTGAATATAAACTTTCTCTCTGTGGAGTCACCTGCACAGATGCTGCTTGATGTTTTTCTTTGTTTTGGCTGTCAAAATGTCATTGATGTACCTACAAGAATAGCGAGCAAATCTGAAACTTTGCTAGACGTTTGTTTTACAAATTATGAAATTGGTCAATCTGATGCCGGAGTGTTAATATCAGACATAAGTGATCATTTGCCCTTCTTCATTTTTTTTACGCCTCACATGGCTCAACACAACCAACGCAAACAGCCACCTATTCTTTTAAGAAAAATATCTGCAGAAAGGGTTAATTATTTCAAACATTTGGTTGAAGGAACTAGCTGGGAGCCTGTCTTGCAGATAACTGATCCTACCGTCTCCTATGACTTATTTATTAGAACATTAAAAGAACTCTATTACACTGTATTTCCCTTAGAACAGCTTAAAAAACATAAAAAATCGAGAAAACCATGGATTGATGCCTCTTTACTGAAGAGAATAAAGACCCGTGATAAACTATTTGCATTGTTTATAAAAACAAAGAACCTTGATCGGTTAGCTGAATACAAAAAAATGAGAAATAAATTAGCAGCTGATATTAAACAAGCACGTAACTTGTATTACGAGGCTAAGTTTACTAGCATTGCTAACGATTCCAGGAAAGTGTGGAATTGCGTTAATGAACTACGAAATAAAAACGAAAGAGACGTAATATCGGAAATATTGATTGAGGGCGTATCATATACGGGTAGTTCGCTGGCAAACAAGTTTAATGAGCATTTTTTAAAGGCAGGTGTTTGCACGTCTTCACCGACAAATGATATCAGCTGCACTTCTTACATGAACAGCTCAGACTCAACAATTTATATATATCCTACTACACCGGAAGAAATATGCGGCTTGTTAAAAAAGTTAAAAAACAACAGTGCCTGTGGTGTAGATGAATTGAAGGCAGTTCCTCTTAAAGTAGTCGCTCATGCTATCTGTTTACCTCTATCGCACATATGCAATCTTATTCTAAGCTCTGGAACGTTTCCCAACGAACTGAAGATTGCAAGGGTATCAGTTATTTTTAAAGGAGGAGATAAAAACGATCTCGGTAACTATAGGCCAATCTCTGTTTTACCTATGTTTTCCAAGGTTATTGAAGAAGCTATAAACTTCAGGCTTACTAATTTTTTTCAGCAAAAAAACATTATCGTAAAAAATCAATATGGTTTCCAAAAGAAAAAATCCACAGAAATGGCATTACTCGATATTAAAGATAAAATAGTTGACAACATAGAAAAAAAACTATTCACGGTAGGGCTTTTCCTTGACTTTAAAAAAGCATTTGATTCCGTTAAGCATGATGTTTTACTGCTCAAACTATCCAGATACGGTGTCAGAGGTATAGCTCTAGACATTGTAAAAAGTTACCTAGAAAACCGTGTGCAATACACCAACATTGGTAATGCGAAATCTGAATTCGGTAAAATTACATGCGGCGTGCCACAAGGGTCAATCCTTGGCCCACTCTTGTTTATTATGTACATAAATGATATAGTTAACATACCTCTTACACCTGACATTATTTTGTACGCCGATGACACGAATGTATTCTTCTCTGGGCCAGATATTGACGACCTTATGTTGAAAGCGAATATTTGGCTACAAAACTTATCTACATGGCTTAGGGCCAACAGGTTAAATTTAAATGCTAAAAAAACAAAATTTGTTGTTTTTAGACCTCGTAACAAAACATACACTAGTAAGAATATTATTAGCTTTCAGGGACAGCCTATTGAACGCGTTGCGTCTCTTAAATTTCTCGGTGTCTTTTTTCACGAATATTTAGATTGGTCTGTGCATATAAATTACTTACGAAAAAACATCTCTCGAGCAGTTGGCATACTATGCACGTTGCGCAGCCTATTACCAGTATGGTTAAAAAGACAGATTTATTACGCAACCATACATTCGCACCTTCACTATTGTCTTCTGATTTGGGGAACGACGACAAAAACTAACCTCAATAATTTATATCTATTACAAAAACGAGCTGTGCGATTAATTGAACTTCTACCTTTCGTTCGCACACAGCCCCTTTTTTCGAAAAAACATAGACTGCTAGTCATTAATAATATCCGACATAAAAAATTAGCAATGATTATATATCGTGAAGTTAAATCTAATCGAATTGAATTTTTCAGGAAGTATCACGAGCGTGACCACAGTCATAATTTACGACACATTAGTTTTAAGAAAGACACGCTTCGTACAAATTACGGTACACAAAAACTAACTTACCAAATTCCCCACTTTCTTAATGAACACCCCACTGTGATGGCATTAATTGAACAAAGTTCCTCCATTTATGTTTTCAAAAAGAAGATACACACATTCCTTCTAAAAACTCAAACAGATTCTCATACCTCTTTCGATTCATTTTATTTTATGTAACTTTTATGTGCTGCTGTGACTTTATGAATTTTTTTTGCTTTTGTCTGCCTGTTTGTTTGTGCGTAAATAGTCTCTTATTATTTCTTTATGTGCTAATCCATAATTGCTGTTCATTTCTTTGTCAATACTGGCTTGATGTAAAAAAAAAAAAAAAAAAGAGAGAAAAAAGAAAAAGAATTGTAAATGTTTTTTGATATTATATGTATCTCAATTTCAATTTTTGTACTGCTATATATAACCTGTTTATGTTATGTGTGTACATAGGGGGTTGGCGCTTTGTCAGGCTTTTTTTGCCTTTACGCCGATCCCCTAGGCAAACTGTGTATCACGGGTTGTCTGAAATAAAATTCAAATTCAATTCAATTCAATATACGATAGTGGGTACAAATATATATCCACTACCGCGTATTGACGATTCACTTGACAGGCTGAGGCATGTACGCTTCTTCTCGTCGATGGACCTGAAAAGCGGTTATTGGCAAATTGAGGTCGATGAGCGGGATAGAGAAAAGACTGCTTTTGTTACGCCTGACGGGCTTTACGAGTTTAAAGCCTTGCCCTTCAGATTGTGCTCAGCCCCAGCAACATTTCAGAGACTGATGGATACCGTCCTATCAGGCCTTAAGTGGCAGACGTGTCTGGTATACCTCGACGACGTCATTGTTTTCTCACCAACATTCGAGCAACATCTAAGACGGCTGCTATTAGTATTTCGAGCAATATGGTTCGCTGGCTTATCGCTGAAAACCTGAGAAATGTCATTTCGGTTTCAAGGAACTCCGATTCTTAGGACATGTGGTGAGCCATGAAGGTGTTCGTCCAGACCCCGACAAGATCGACGCCGTCCGAAAATTTCCAGTGCCAACAGAAATGTAGGCCTTAAGACGTTTTCTTGGCCTTTGCGCCTACTACCGCAGATTATCGCCAATTTCTCGCACATAGCGTCGCCCTTAACACGCATAACGAGAGACGATGTTCCATTTTTATAGGGCGAAGAGCAACAAGCAGCATTTGACGGTCTACGACAGCGCCTGCAGACACCCCCTGTGCTTGCTCACTTTGACGAGGACGCTCCAACCATGACCCACACTGATGCCAGCAACGTAGGTTTAGGCGCTGTACTCGTCCGGTGGCAAGAATCAGCCGAGAGAGTGATTGCATATGCAAGTAGGACGGTTTCCCGTGCCGAGTCCCATTATTCCACAACGGATAAGGAGTGTCTTGCTGTAGTATGGGGCAGTTCTGAAGTTTCGCCCATACCTCTATGGCCGTCCCTTCCACGTAGTCAGCGACCACCACTCTCTTTGCTGGCTGACCAACTTGAAGGACCCATCCGGTCGGCTAGCGCGCTGGAGCTTGCGCCTTCAAGAGTTCGATATGACGGTCGTCTATAAGAACGGGATGACAGCACTCTGATGTTGATTGCTTATCCAGGCCGCCTATAAAGCAAGATGATGTCTCAGAAGATGATGACATGGCATTTTTAGGAGTGGTCGACACGGTCACCATTTTGTCTAAGCAGAAAGAAGACAGTGAGTTGCTCCCTCTTATTATTTTCTTAACGGCCAGTCTACAAGCGTTCCCAAGATATTTGCAAGGAGCCTGCCATCATTCTGCTTGCGCAGTGGTGTTCTATACAAGAAGAACTTTGCCCCCAGCGGAAATGCCCACTTACTTGTTGTCCCGACATCCATTCGCGATGAGATCCTGAGCGCTTGCCACGAGGAGCCAACCTCCGACCACCTTGGATACATGCGCACATTGGCCAAAATCCAACAAAAGTACTACTGACCGAAGCTTCCAGGCACTGTAAAGCATTACGTCCACACGTGCCTCGATTGTTAACGACGAAAGTCGCCACCTTTAAAACGAGCCGGATTGTTGCAACCAGTTCAAGTGCCCACCATGCCTTTTGCACAAATCGGAATGGATCTCCTTGGACCATTTCTGACTTCGCATACTGGAAATAAGTGTGTAATTGTCGCTACGGACTATCTTACTCGCTACGCAGAAACAAAGGCTTTTTAAAGTGGAACCGCAGTAGAAGCGGCATGATTTTTCATTGAAAATATTGTTCTGAGGCGTCGCAGGTGTCGCAGGTTATAACATTGTGCGTCGTAACTCTGCTCTCGGGGCGATTCGCACGCGTGCTAGCTGCCATGCCTCTTCAGCTCGTTGGGTAAAGGCTTGAACATCCTTG
Organism: Rhipicephalus annulatus; assembly: GCA_013436015.1. Lineage (NCBI taxonomy): Eukaryota > Metazoa > Arthropoda > Arachnida > Ixodida > Ixodidae > Rhipicephalus > Rhipicephalus annulatus. Next base: position 121,124 of record WOVY01014673.1, read on the forward strand.
TCTGTATCCTCGCAGTCGTGCTGCAGCATGGCATCAAGCATTGTCGTCACTTCACGGCCATAAAGAAGACTAAATGGCGTGCTCCGTGTCGTGCTGCAGCATGGCATCAAGCATTGTCGTCACTTCACGGCCCATAAAGAAGACTAAATGGCGTGCTCCGCGTAGTTTCCTGCTGCGCCGTAATATAGGCAAACGTTACGTATGGTAGAACGTCGTCCGAATTTTTATGATCCGCGTCGATGTACATACTAAGCATATCAGCAATTGTCTTGTTGAGGCGTTCTGTTAAGCCGTTGGTTTGTGGGTGGTAGGAGGTAGTTTTTCGATGCGCTGTTCCACTGCAAGTTCATAATAACAGACAGAGGTACCGCTTTCACGGCCATGCTCCTCAAGTCAGTGCTTGAGTTGAGTGGAACAGCGCATTGAAATACTACCTCCTACCACCCACAAACCAACGGCTTAACAGAACGCCTCAACAAGACAATTGCTGATATGCTTAGTATGTACATCGACGCGGATCATAAAAATTGGGACGACGTTCTACCATGCGTAACGTTTGCCTATATTACGGCGCAGCAGGAAACTACACGGAGCACGCCATTTAGTCTTCTTTATGGCCGTGAAGTGACGACAATGCTTGATGCCATGCTGCAGCACGACTGCGAGGATACAGACAAGGATGTTCAAGCCTTTACCCAACGAGCTGAAGAGGCATGGCAGCTAGCACGCGTGCGAATCGCCCGACAGCAGAGTTACGACGCACAACGTTATAACCTGCGACACCGATACGTCACTTATCAACCAGGTGAGAAAGTGTGGGTCTGGAGCCCTATTCGCCGACGCGGCCTTAAGAAAAGTTACTGCAGAAGTACTTTGGTCCCTACAATGTTATACGGCGCCTAAGTGACGTGAATTATGAGGTCATCCCTGACAGTTCCTCGCGAGCTCAAAAATCTGAAATCGTACACGTTGTGCGGATGAAGCCATATTGCAGTGAGCCATTTGCGTAATACGTCAACTACATACACCGCGTATTCTGTAGCCGAGCATCGGGTCGATGCTCTTCCTGGAGGGAGGCAAATGCCGCATTCAACCTGCAGAGGAGAGCTCGCACAGCCAGAGAGGAAGACAAAGCTCTGGCCCGGTCCTCTTTACGAGCGCTTTTCCTTTTTACTTACAGTGAGCTCTTCTATATCGAGGAAAAAAAAGACAAGATTACAAGGAAGAACTCCTGCTGTGTCTGCGTCGTGACAATATATATATATATATATATATATATGCAAGTTTATTCAATATATATATATATATATATATGTATATGTGTGTGTGTGTTTCCTGTGCACATATACAAGTTATATTTCTCAAAACAAAATGCACTACCGCCTGCCTCCACTTTTGACACTTAATAAAAGAACTACACCTATAATAGTAAACATCGTCATAAAATTTCTCGCTTGCAACGGCGTTACGCCAATATTATATTAGGAAAGCAGCACAATTTACGCAGTCGATACAAAATGAGAACTGGTTACAGTGAATTTGCGCAGGGTAACGAACGGGCTATGTAAACTATACAACTGGCAGTCTTTATTATGTTCAAGATGATCCCCTTCGCATAAAGTTCTTGACTAGGATGTACAGGCGTTCTTTCAACTCGGCTCTATGGCTTGGCCTCCTGCAGCTTGCATAGAAGGAGCAAGTGAGCGTGAAAACAAGAAAGCCTTTCAGAAAGCAGTACTTATTATCTTCCGCAAAACTGGGATGATGAAACTAAGTCATTACCAATATAAATGTGGTGCCAACATTACTTATAATCGGGTTTTTCATGAAACGATCGAGGGCGTGTGGACTTGTATAAGGAGAAGTGCTCTGGCTATAGAAACGTCTGACAAAACGAGCGTATGATTTATTCGCAGTTTTGATACTTCCTCTGTTTTGATACTTCCCTCTTTGCTCAAAGCGCCGCTTGAGTGAAAAGCTAGGCGGATCCGTGCAAGTTCTGATTGTACTTCATGTTTTTTTGTCGGCATGTTCTTGAAACAGTGAATGTCCTGACGTGATTTCTGCGTGTCTGCATATTTACTCCTGCACTATTGTGCTTAGCAGGTGTGCATACACTGATAAAGGCTCTGAAACGCATTAAACGCGCAAAAACAAGCAAAAACACGCTTTTGCGGGCTACTCACGCACGCTCAGAAAGCAGACGCTTTTGAGATCTTCAGTACCATGTGACTCCAGCGCCACCGCTACTGTCACCCGCCGGAGAATCAGCCGAGATACGGCACGGCCATCTCGTTCCCTCCACTGCCCCCTTCTAGTACACTGTACCAGAACAATCTACGAGGTGTTCAAGGACAGTGAGTTGCAGCAGGCCGAAGTGACATATTGACGAGCTTAGCTGAAGCACTACCTTGCAGAAAACCATAAGAATTGTAGAGAGACGCTTAAAGTAAGTTTCCGAATTCGAAAAAGTTATACTGCCCTCATCAAGGTGGCATAAAAGGATAGTCCACATAAAAACGCGAAGAGCATCCATCATTCCTTTTAGTGTAGCTGGCGCGTCGCATAACCCAAACGCCATTGTTTTGAACTGATATAGTCAGTCGGGAGTTATAAATGCGGTACTCTTAGGGTACATGAGATAAACTATTCGCTACCAGTAGCTGGAGCGACAAGCTTTAATGGAAGAGAACTAATTTGCTTCACTAAGGTAGTCATAGTCTATCGGCGTCGATGTCAATATCTCTATATAGGCCGTCAAGTGGTGTATCTGTCCCAGGGGAATGTACGCATTTTTTTGCTGCATTGTTAAAACTGAGGTAGTTGACACACGCGCGTTAGCTGTTATCATTCTTTCGGATGACCACAAAGGGCAAATCCGAACGCCTTGGAGAAGGTTAGATTATGCCCGGGGCCAGAACCTTGTAGTCTTCTTGATGGATCATTTAGCACTCGGTGGGGGAAACTCAACTGGATGGCCGGTGTAGCGAATGTGCATTCCCGGTGATCATTCGATGCTTTTCGACAGTTGTTTGACCTACCGGTCGGTCAATGTCTTGATATAGCGCAAGATGTCTTGATATAACGCAAGAAGGCCACGAAATGGGCTCACATGCTCGGGCCGAAGATCTGAGGCGACCGTTTTTGTTATACATTCTATTGTAATGCCCGACTCCAGAGGGGCACGTCACGGCGTATCCTCTGTTAAGGCGGAGATGTGGTAGTCACAAGGCGGGACATGGGTTTCATGAGATATCTCTCAGGGCACGTGATAGCGAAGTCTAAAGTTCACAATAAGAAAAAAATGCCGTGTTGTTCTTCACAGTGATAATCCCGTGTGGAAACACAAGGTTGAGTGCCAAAGGATGATAGCGTTAGGTGCGTTAGACGGTAGTGTTAGAAGGTGAAGCATGGCCTCGGAGGCGTAGGTTCATGAGGGTCAACAGCCTGTGGTAGGCTAGCTGAACAGCGTCAGTAAAATAATCAGTTAGAGGGGAACGGTACGACAGAAAATCTCGTTCCAAAATGGTTTCATGTCGACAGTGTTCTAGAACTTAAACTACAACAAGAGTAAGACGTCGAAGCTACAGTGACGAGGGCTTCGTTTATCCAGTAACCGCTGGTGTTGCACTGTCGACTACGCAGGCTGCAGTTATGAAAGCAGGAGTGAGCACTCTCATCAGTCTAGCATGGAGGCTCCCGTTCACGCCTGATATGTTACCGCTGCTATAAATGACTGCTATTACAAGTGTACCGTCAACATTTACTCTGATCATGTAGCTGTGATCTAGTAGTACGTGTAGAGGAGATAGTAGGTACTGCGTCCCTTATTTTTGCGACACCTGGTGGGTGGCAGGAGGCTGAGGAGAGAGGGGATGAGTGAGTCAGTGGGCTGCGTATCCGGATAGTTATGGGCAGTGGATCAGTCTGGTGGACATTGAGGCGAAGTGCAGCCTCGTAGTGCCGCTACAGAGCATAGACCTGGAGACTCACAAAAAGGGTCTGGGTCCAGACTGAGGAAGACGCAGCGAGCAATGAAAAACAATGGTAGGTGTGGCCTTAAGAGACCAAGAAGAGAGCAGAGTGGATCAGGAAGAGACCTTGATTTAAAGATATAGTTGAAATCAAGAGGAGGAAATGGACATGATCCGGGCATGTAGCGCGTAGACATGACAACCACTGGCCATTAGGGGAACTAACTGGATTCTCAGAGAAGGCAGGCGGGTTAGGGCGAGACAGGAAGTTAGGTGGACAAATTAGATTAAGAAGTCTGCGGGTATTAAATGACAGCAGCAAGCACATGACTGAGTGGACTGGCGGAACATGGGAGAGGCCTTTGTCCTATAGTGGACGAAAGTCAGGATGATGATAATGATGATGATGATGATAATGATGCAGCCTCGTTTAACGTGTATCAGTATGCGAGAACCGTTAGGTGGGCTCTGGAAGTAGACATAGTGTGTCACTGACTATCGATTCAGGAAATGTGACAATAACGTGAATTGTGGCTGACTCACCTATCATCCCAGATCAGCCTATCATCGCAGGCTCCACATTCCGCCGAATGGTCGTAGCGTAAAGGGTTGTTCGGTCCACGTGACAGATAAGGTGAACTTAATATTGTGTATTCGGGTTGTTTTACGAGGCAGATCATCTGAAGTTCAATGTTGGCCAGTTCCAGGCTCACAAAAGTCTGGAATAAAAGAATCGTTGCACGAGAGTCGTACGCTAGGGGCACGAACTTGGTCAGGAATAAAAAATGCGGCAAAATTTCGCTGTGGACGATGCGCACATGGCTGTCGGAAGGAGCAGGAACCAGTAGTAATCAGACATTCTTGAAGGTGTATGTTGCAGCCGTGTTAGGAAGATGCGATGAGTGTGGTTTAATACGATGTCTTCTCACTTGTACAAATTGCCGGCATACAATAACGACGTCGCCCACGGCCAATGAGTTCTGAACCTCGAAGAGAGTGAAGGCCTCATTCATGATTTCTTTGAGGATGGGCGCGACCTTTCCAGATTCTTTCAGTTCGTACAGATAAAGCCATTACTCGACGTGAGTACTGTCATTGCCCGAAAAGTGCCTTGGTGATGGGTTTGGGTCATGACGACGGAGTGCTTAGGGGAAGCTGGATGAGGCGTTTTTGGTTGGTGCATGGGTGGACGAAGCACAGTTAGGAAGTTTTCAATGAATACTCGTTCTCGTCTTGATCAGGCATCGCAGAGGCAACCAAGAAACGTCCGATGCGTAGAATCGTCAAGTTGTTGATTCTGGGAAAACCCACTCTCTTTACCAAAGCTTCACGGAGATCAAGGCGTTTGAAATATTGCAAATGCTCACAATACATAAAGTAAAAGGAATACGAACATGATGCATTTCAATCTGGTGGGAACATCAATGAGTGTCGCATTCTTCCCTGTCATCTTCACTTATGGCGAAGAGTAGCAATATCAAACTATACGATTTAATAAAAGACAAAATCACTCCTTGTCGGCGGTCATTGGAGTACTGATGTAGTAATTTGCTTTACGATGGCCACAAGGCACGTCGCAGCTGCCAAGCAAGAGCTCAGTTATAGGGAAAAAGTACGAGATATGTAAGGTGCCCTCGTGCAATTTTGTGCGTGTTTTTCCGTCTGTAGCGGCTTGAGAGCCCAGCAGCTATTGTCGCACACCGAGTGGTCTTGAATTCAGCTTCCAGAACCAGCGCGTGAAGTCAGCAAGCTGTTCTAGTTTTTCCTCTCATGTGTAGACAGTTATGTAATATTGTTTTTGTCATGATGACGTAAAGTGATATATTTGTGTAACCCGAACTTATCTGCAGGCCCTAGCGTAGGCGCTCCAACCGAGAGGGTGAAAGCTATTAGAGGACGTCGGCATCACTCTTAAGATATGTGAGGGCAGAATGATACGCAGGGTGGACTTCATCTGGGTTCGGGGTATTACAATGCAATCGAATGGCTTCAATAACCTGACGGGAACAAGACTTGCCAAAAATTTGACAATGCCATACTATACGGATGGCTCGCCACCAGACAACAGGGACTTAGAGAAGAAAATCTCGTAATGCTGGTACGTGTCTTTGTACTCTGACATTTCATATACGTGGCAGCAATGCAGAACTGGCAGAGGTCGGAGCGTCATAAGCTCAATTACGCTAATCAGAAAGGTCGCCAAGAAAGCCCTCGCGTTCACTATCAACACAAGCTCAGGAGAGACTACTTATTTTCGATATGCCTAACACGCTGGAAAAAATTCGGAGGTACTGGATAGTGCGCAATACGCCAGGTTATCACTCGTATTGCTATAAAAACATCTTGCGAGAGCTGGGGATTGCACCGATGAAGATAAAGGTTCGCTTCTGCAGCACTTTCTCGTCAGCAGCGAGAAAAAGTTATCATTTTTCCTAGAGCGTGAAATGTCCACGTCATTTAAAATGAGGGTAAAACGCGGGCTATAGCAAATGCTCTGCTAAAAAACGCTCAAGAACACGCCGCTGACTGTTCCTTCGTCGATGCGGCCCGGTATCCCTAAGTGATCGCGTATGCCGCAGTGAGCTTTAACCACGAGAGCAGTATTACAAACTCTACACTGGTTCCGAGAACGATAAATGAAATAGCACAGCAAGTGGCGATTGCATGGGCCTTGATGGACAGCAGTAGGTGCACAATTTGCATTGACTCGAGATTGGTGGTCAGAGCATTTGTCAAAAGCAAAATATCGAAACTGCCTTGGCAGATACATCAGGGGCAAGGAGATCAAGCCACACACAATCTTGTGTTTGCAACTCACATGGGATCAATTAAGGGAGCTCCACCCACTCTCAACAAGTCAGAACACCTAGCTGCGCGAGGACTAGTAAACCGTGCAGCTGTTGGGGACCACGGTGTGGATATTTCGAAAAGTCGAGACCCTCCCAGCTCGCAAAATCAACTGACGAAACACTTTATTTAGTGTTAAGACAATAACAGTTATTACACAGTAAACTGAGCCGACCTCTGGCGCTGACAGGCTTCTTAAAGACGGCACAGACCCAAACTCCGTGATATTGCAGAAGATTCAGTCCTAAACACGGAAAATTACTGCGCATTTCTTTTGCAGGTGATATATTACCTTAGAACGCATGTTCTGGCAATGCCCCGCGTTACGTTGTGGGGACGTTATCCCGCCGTCCAAACTGGAGTGTGCAATCCGGACTCAAACATAAGCTATGGGCATTCCCAATGAACCCGCGGTGCAGACAAAGTCTTTCTGCTCCGACGTGGGAGCTGTCCGCAAGGTGCTAAAGCATGTTCCGAAAGAGCCAATAAAGTCCATCCATCCGTCCGTCCTTCCGTTCATTCATGTCATTTATCGATTCCGTACGTCGGTCCGTCCGTCTGTCCATTCGTCCATCCATCCAGCCATCCAGCCATCCATCCATCCATCCATCCATCCATCCATCCATCCATCCATCCATCCATCCATCCATCCATCCATCCATTTATCCATCCATCCATCGATCTATCTATCTATCTATCTATCTATCTATCTATCTATCTATCTATCTATCTATCTATCTATCTATCTATCTATCCATCCATCCATCCATCATCCATCCATCCATCCATCCGTCCATCCGCCCATCCATATCCGTCCGTCCATCCAATGATGTTCACAGATACATGAGTGTTTATTGTCTCGGTCATTTTTGCAGAGCTCCAAAGTGGTACGCTTTTTTGTGAAAGACGACCGAGAGAAAGTACTTTCTTTTGTTCTTTGTCTCGGCAGAACTACAAAATGTCGTTTTACAGCTAAGCGGCTTCAGAAGGTCATTCAAGAGCCCACTGGGTGCAATCAAACATGTGGCGTGTAGGGTGAATATATTCATTGAAATATCCGCATCGTCGTAGCTTTTTCGACTACTGTGACATTTTCGATTACCTATTCGCAATTCTTGAACCACTATGCGTAAGATGGCTTTTGTTCCACAATTCAGTCCAATTATTCGGCAGAGCTGGAGATATATGATGTCAGCCTAGAGTGGTGTACAACACTTACTCTGTATGTATTGTAGTGAAAGAGGCGGAAGTGAAGCATTTAAATTCATAACATGGCCAATGGCAGGCGTGCCCAATTTTTCACTGCTCATTGCACTAACAAAAAGCTATCATCTATAAGCACTATCGTAAACCTGGCGAATGATCTTCACTGAATGTTGCTGGCAACCGATTGTTTGAAGCTTCATTCATCAGGTAACCGTTTTGGCCTGCCCCATGACAATGTGGTTCTGGAAAAGTTCACTGAATTCTGCAGAAATGAATGGTATTCCTAAAATTGTGGTGAAAAGACACAGAAGTAAATGAGACAGTGTGTGGGAATTCGGTATTCAAATATTCAAAGGGCAAATAGTAACGTACCGGCCGTAAGTATGAGTTTTTATATTCGCCAATCATTTTGTTCATTGACTCTTCAACAAAGTGCTTTTATGCTTCTCCTGTCTCCTTGCTTTATTCTGGTCATTGAACTTAAGTGGTAGCACGCGGAGAAAATGCTGCAGCGCGTATTTAACGAGTCGTTAACAACTGGTCGCACTGCTGAAAGATACTACCTAAATCACTCGTACAAGCATAACTAATTTTATCAGCAGCAATCGGCTCATTGCACCAATTGGTTTTTTGTTCTAATTTCTGTTGTTTTACCTGAAATATTTGGGAATGCAAGCAAAGGTATTGCACCTTTATATTATCTGTGCTGAATACTGTAAATGTTACGACGCTATAGGCTAATGTGACTAAAATATAAATGTACAGTTCGAAATCCTGTTATTGATGTTGTGCATAGATCCTGCAGTTATTAATCTTATAGTGGTAATTAGTGGCATACATTGACTCACTACGCTAGCTAAATTATGACATTGGTCTTATTAGCTGCAGATGAAACTTCTAAGTGGTCGGGCGTCAGCACGAGCAGCTTTTTCCCTCAGTAATAAATCTGCCCTCTATTGAGAGATATATGATGTTATTTTGTAAAACGGTACACTTAAATTTGGACGGGTATTTCTATCAGAGTACAATGATTTATTGATTGATATATGGGGTTTAACGTCCCAAAACCACTATATGATTATGAGAGACGCCGTAGTGGAGGGCTCCGGAAATTTAGACCACCTGGGGTTTTTAACCTGCATCCAAATCTGAGCACACGGGCCTACAACATTTCCGCCTCCATCGGAAATGCAGCCGCCGCAGCCGGGATTCGAACCCGCGCCCTGCGGGTCAGCAGCCGAGTACCTTAGCCACTAGACCACCGCGGCGGGGCTCTATTGAAGTACAATGTACAAACTGTGGAAGCAGTGTCCCTCTTGTCCTGGACGAATGAAGGCTGCCTCCTTTTTATACAAGAGAAGAAAAAGTACTTGCGAATCGGTGATATTATATATATATATATATATATATATATATATATATATATATTTCTTTCGCCGCGTGTGCTCTAGTTAAATATATTCCACTAAGAATGATGCACGGACCGTTTTCAACAGCTTGCCTAAATGGACCCATCATAAATATCTACCACTCCATTCACTCGTTTCTATATCGGCTCCTTCTCCAACACAGCTTTTTCGCATAATAAATTTGTGGTCCTCAGTAGGCAATAATATCTGAAGAAAGATGTCAATCCCTTTTATTGAACTTAGATGTTTCACTGCTGCATCCCATGAAGGTGAATACCTTTCGCGCAGTTTATCAGAACACATAGACAATACAGTTGATCCGCCCCGCCACGGTGGTCTAGTGGCTAAGGTGCTCGGCTGCTGACCAGAAGGTCGCAGGATCAAATCCCGGCTGTGGCGGCTGCATTTCTGAGAGCAGCGGAAATGTTGTAGGCCCGTGTACACAGATTTGGGTGCTCGTTGAAGAGCCCTAGAAGGTCAGATTTCCGGAGCCCTCCTTTACAGCGTCTCTCATAATGAAATAGTGGTTTTGGGACGTTAAACTCCACAAATCAATCAATCAACACAGTTGATCCAACCTTACTTGGGACAGTGGTACCAACGCATTCTTCTTTCTTAATGTGTTTTAAACAGTCAAACTGATGTCGTGATTACTGGTGGCGGCATCTGACAAAATACAGATGAAGGCTGTTATGAGTTTTTACATTGCTATGACTTCTGAATTATACAGCAAATTATATTTAGCGTATGCCTGTATTAGCGCTCACTATTCACTGTGCTAGCCTACTGTGCGCTTAGAAAATATTCTTTCTACCTGCGTGAAAACTTTCCCATTTTACTCGTTTATTCTGAAGGGCTAAGTTGCTCACTTCGAACAACAAAGAGAGATTTTTTGTGGAACCTTTACGGAGTTTTTTTTGTTTTTTGAATAAACTCTTACTAGGTATAACTGGCCTAGTAGTATTAATACGCACAGGACAGATGTCGCACTAGAAGAGTTCTTCAATTGCAGTATTTTCATTTTTATTGTAGCGCCTACTATTTTTCGAAAATTGCCGTTAATCCCTGTCCGCTTTAAGTGCACTCAAATAATGCCGCCACGTCGTCAAAGTGGCTGACGTAAACCAGGCGAAGGTCGCCTTCGTCTGGGCAACGCCTATTTTAACAGCAGCGAGCTCTCCTACAAATATTATATTTCACTGTATATTGAATGTCTGAAATAATTTGAGTAATAAACAGCCCCTAGAAATATATTTGTATTTCTGAACCCATTTTTTTCAGTTTAAGCCACCTGAGAACAAAGGTAGATTTGTGTGTCACGTATTATGCGACCCTATAAAAAGTGGTACTTATGTGCAGTATTTTTAAAGACGTTTTCTTGGGAACTTCGACGCAAACTTTTGGTCTGTCTGTCTGTCTGTCTGTCTGTCTGTCTGTCTGTCTGTCTGTCTGTCTGTCTGTCTGTCTGTCTGTCGGTGGAGTTGTACATTTGTCCGCCGAAACAATTTCTTCACTGCGCGCATCGAGCCACTTCAACGCAGCGCCTCCAGAATATCACTCCCCGATTTTCTCGCGCAGAACATTAAACAAACGTTTCGTTCACTTGCTCCAGACGCAAGATTATCGTCTTTTGACGACATTTGTTGTGAAACATGCAAATAGGGGCCAATCGTTTTCTAAAAAGTCTTCCTGGCGAGTTCTTTGAAATTGTTCCTAAATAGTTTCCTAAGACATTCCAAGATTTGTTGTGTTCATCATGACTTTTTTCACTTGGTAAGTATAAGCTCACAAAGAGATGAAGGAAGAGATTTTTTTCTTTTTGGTAGACGCAGGAACTAAAAAGAACCCGCACGCATTTCTAGTGCAATTTCTGTTGTTCTCGAGGATATGCATGTCCACGTCCTTCTTTTCATGTGCATCGGAAAGTAGCATATTCAGTGGTGAGAAACCTCTGCTCAACAATAGGCACCTCTAGGGATCCAGAGAGTGTTGCTATCCTCGATATTGGTGAAAACGGCACTGGTGAAGGTGGTGTTGTGTCGCGTGAACTCACGCAGAATAGAGCTCCAAAAATCGTGCAATTTCAATTACATGCTGAAAACTTCCTTGTTGTCTCACTCACGTTTACACACTTCAATGCCACAAAGAGGTAAATTTTGAAACACATCCCCACGCAACGTGGAAGAAGTTTTGAAGGCACACTACCATGATGTTTCCTCCCGCTGATTATGTCAATGTATCCACCGAAACCATGCGATAACCGTTGATGATAGCGCACATCTTAATGCAGAAAGCAAAACGCAAAGTTTCTCTTTTGCTGAGCTACCTCTTAACTTTGGAGACAGCATGCGTGGTTGTTCGTTGAAGGTGATTGCAGCTTAGTCAGTACTAATGCGAGCAGCGTAAGCGTAGCACATGCGGGTTCATGCGCTCCGCGGATGAATACGGCAAAGCGTCGCTGAGCATTGCAAAGCCTGAGTTAAGACGTCACGGCGGTTCATTGCACTGAAAGCTCCAGCGCGGAACCAAGCATTCGTCTGTGCCTGCATGGCTTTACTTGGATGCGCGCACGCCACTGGTGGAAAAAAACACTACATCCGGGAACCGCTAGAACGAGCCAAGTGCACGCACGGAACACTAACGAAGAACCTGATGGTTTTATTTGTTTTATCGTGCTCCCGCCTGTATACACAAAAGTGGGGCACCAACTATGTTCAAAACTATGAACCATGTACAGTTTCACCCTGAAATGAAGTTTCAATTTTTCTTGACACAAAGACGGCCCAAATAATTAGGCTTCCCTTGAGCTTGTTTGTATTCTGTATTTGAATAACATACCGGAAGTGAGTTTTCATATGCTGTACAGTTGTTTAAAATGCGTCCTCATATCATAAAGTTGCTGCTGCCCGCCGCGCTCCATTCACTAGCATGGTTGTCCAATTCAGAGATTGCTTTGTTTGTTTGTTTGTTTGTTTTTCTAGAACCATGCACGCTCACTCTGTGGGATTGGCCAAGAAAGCGTAGTGCAATTTTTATGTGAGCAATACAACTATGTGTAAAATGAATTTGCATTATAATGTGACTAATGTAAGCAAAAGCACATAAAAACAAAGCAAAAGAAAAAAATGAAAATTTCATTTTGAGAGATTTTGAGATTTCAGGTGGTGTGATTACCACTCAGCTGCGTTTACTTCACCTCACCAATTAGAATTCTTTTTGACACTAAATATTAAATTTGAATGAAGATCACAATGAGGTGTGTTTGGATGCCTGATTATTATCGTAAACGCATTGAAAGCATTCTTGTGGCAATGCCCCAGAACTGAGGCACCAAAGTTTAGTGCAGTTTCCGCCATTAATTTAACGCCTATTTTCAGAATGAAATAACTAGAAGCCTTTTTCTAAGTATAGCGTATTGGCGACAATACAAAAAATATTGTTCAATTGTTTCCATTTCCCTGCAGAATGCACAGAGGGTGATATCGTCTACCAGCTCTGTGTAGGTAGAGGTGTATGAGGGGGGGGGGACACGACATCAAAACTTGGTAATTAAAAGTTCGAGCTCTGTACTCACTCCAGTGGCGTCGCCATGGAAACTTGAGGTGCTTATATTATGTTCATGGCGTTACTCAGTGTACATTGCAGAATTTCGACATATTATTGCTGTAATATATTGAACGGTTAAAATTGGGCCATCAAGCGCGGCTAGTGCTAAGGAGTAGGCCATTTCGTTTAATCTTAATCCACAGTGTCCTGGAACCCACATTAACCTCAGGAGTCTCAACTGTGGTGGTCATTATGTTTTGAATGTCCTTAGAATTCGAGAGTTCTCAGAAGCTGTCAGAGCTGTTCAAACTGAAAAGGAATCCGTCATTATGACTGCGTATTTGGTTTGGCGGGAGTTTTTACAACCCTTACATAAAATAATCGCCACGAGCTCAGCTTCAAAAACTGTAGTAAAATCAGGCAGTCTCACTGATAAGGACTAGTCAGAGGCAATGCAGAGGCAATGCAGAATGAGAGGTAATGCAGAGTTTGCACAAGCATTGCTGCATTGTGCACTTTCTCTATGCCTTTAGGCAATATTGTACCGACAACTAAAGTATGATATTACCGCGCACGTTTTAAATCGAAGCATTTCATAGCGAATTCAGTGACTTTGAGCATATCTATCTATCTATCTATCTATCTATCTATCTATCTAATCTATCTATCTATCTATCTATTTATCTATGGAGCCGCTAACGTTCACACGCTTCCGTGGTCACCTATACTTAACATGGTGTGAACCGAAATTAGCATGGGAGGATGGCTTGACGGATATGATGCACTATTCAAGACATGAATTATTTCACAATCCCGTCGCGTACGTTGTCAAACACTTCCCACCAGACAGTGGGACATTCCCATGGGCAGGTATGTGTCACTAGTATTCGGGTATGTGCCACAAGCGATCAACACTTAGTATCTACGTAGAAACGACGAGAACACACATGAGCAATTTTAAGGCGCAATTGTTAAGAAGTACCTGACTTCTGTAGCGTAGACCCGATGAATGCGAAGAATAAATGTCAGGGTACCAGCTGGAATTGAACCCAAGCATTCTGCGTGGCCATGAAGCATTTTACCACATAACCACGGCAGGTCTCATATCTGTTTTTCAAATAGACCCTAATCTTCGTGAAACTCCAATGATGGTTACCGTGCAGCCTATCCAATTTTACAAACATTTCATATGTACTCCTTTGATACAGCGATCACGTCGAGTTTACGTCAATTGTGGTTAGGTGGCATGCGCTGAAGTTGATTTATGTAGCAGTGTTGAGGGCCATTATGCTCACGAGCATCAGCGCTTCACATCAGCTTATGGTGCGGATAATACGCATGTTCCGGTTGGCTATGTTGCGAAAGTGCGAACAACTGGTTATATAAACATCTGCAACTCTTCAACATATATCTGCGCATGCGAAATTTGTACATATATTTAGCGTCAATTCATGACCTGTCGCCCAATGGCAAAGTTACGACACGCTTACCTTCCTTTCAGATGCTTAGCATAACGTTGATTCCTAAGTTAAGAGGGATCTGCCGAATTTTTCATTTCAATTTTGCTGTTTTCAGTCGACGCCAGAAATATTGTTGGCGCGAGGTGTGAATACTCCAGTTTATTCTATAGCTTCCACGAAGACCAGTAATAACATTGAAAAATTCGATGTGTGGAGTACATAAGGCGGTGCGTTACAACTGAGACCAGTTGATCGATGGTCGTCACTCTGTTCGCCGCTATGAGTGCATTGTTATTTCTGTAATCTGACTTCTTGTTTAGTGCCCAAAAGTACGACCAAATAAACAATGAAAAAACGTTAATATTCGACGTTTTGACGGCGACATCAGTCATCAAGACCACCTGTCATTATAATACTGGTGTCACACGGGCACCTTTATACGTGATCAGTGTCGATCCGAATTAACCACGATCTGAATTAGGTGCTGTTACACGGTCCCTTTTATTGACTATCAAGACGCTCACAATCAGCGCATTGCGATGTGCCGGAGTGACCGCGATTTCTCTATCGTCTCAACCCTAGACCAAGTTTGTTGAAAGCACAATAAACACGAAAATCAAGCATTGTTGAATAAAAACACTTTTAATCCACATTTATTATGAACAAATCTCATACTTAACTGTATTTCAGGTATTGAAACAATACCTAAAATATTGCACAAATTAAAATTCGTTGTGACAGCATGTAGTACCTGGAGGAGTAGTTGACAAGCAGACGACCGTGGCCTTTTGTGCTTAGATCGACTCTCACACCGTCACAGCTCTTGGAGCACATTTATTCATAGTGATTATGAGTGTCGCAAGCCTTTTGACTACGTCGCAGCGTACGCAGACTTCGTGGTTGAATGAAGAAACCTTTAGAGTAAACGACTGCTGGCAGGTGCGACTGGAAGTCTTGAGGCGTCAGAAGTGAAACTCTGGCACGTACAACGAGATTCACAGTTCGCTGTGACTGGACGGTGACGAGCGGGAGCCATCAGAAATAAAAGCGAAGGTTACGAAACTCACACAGCAATACAAGCAAGTAGAAAGAAAACTACACGGAATCACGAATTTATCAAATTGATTCTGTAGTGGCACGCACAGTTTTTGACGTTCGAGTGATTCTTGCACCAATAATGTTGCTGATAAAGGGCTATACAGAAATATCGTATGCATGTCGTACGCCGAGTTTTGTCAGTGATATATTTACGGCACGCAAACGCCACCTAGTGCATTTCATCTGAGCCAAGCTTGAACGAGCTTGGGCCATGTAGCAGCGGTCGTAAAGTTGATCGCGATCAAGAAAACCGATCTGGATCGCCCTTATTTTAATTTGGGTACCCGTGTGACGTCGGTATAAAATATTGAGGCCCATCAATCTTACGTGCTCTAATGTGACAGGTTGATACGTGTTGATCCACTGTTTAGCGCATTTAGCTATTGTTCTCTTAACGGCCAACACGCCTTGAGCTTGTGCTCGGTTCTTACAAAAAATATTGAGCTCGTTTGTCTTTATTTTTTATTGATTGATTGATTTGTGGGGTTTAACGGCCCACAACCACCATATGATTATGAGAGACGCCGTAGTGGAGGGCTTCGGAAATTTCGACCACCTGGGGTTCTTTAACGTGCACCCAATCTGAGCACACGGGCCTACAACATTTCCGCCTCCATCAGAAATGCAGCCGCCGCAGCCGGGATTTGAACCCGCGACCTGCGGGTCAGCAGCTGAGTACCTTAGTCACTAGACCACCGCGGCGGGGCTCTTTATTTTTTATTGATATGGTTACGAATATATGTAGTGCTTGTGGCACCAACCTTGAAATGGCGTAAGCCATCATTGTTCTCATCTTAAACAGCCATCCTCCAGCTGCCTCTCCTAAATATCGTGAGAAGTTCATGTTTTTTTTGTTGTTTTTTGCGGCTGCAAGCCTACTGTTCGATCACAATATTGCATTGAATAACTCCTGTATCCTCATAAGGCCCAGCGCCCTCTTTTAATTATAGCTATTCAATATAATTAACTTCTGCGCCCTGACTACGTCAGTTTCAAAATGCGTGACATCCCTTGCCTCGGCCGGGCACAGGTCCACGTGCCGACATCAAAATGCCAAATGTGGTGCAAATTTTCTTAAATGCTTTTAGATAATGTTTCTGGTCAAATTAAGTCTCTCTGGTGACGGAATGAAAAGATAAAATTTGTTTCAAAATATCACGTCACGGTATAAAAAAATTCCTAATTTTGGCAAATAACACCAATACAAATGACACGCCTTTGAGGTTTTTCGATCATTGGAAAAGATAGATATAGATAGAAGGATAGATAGATAGATATACAGATAGATAGATAGATAGATAAATACATAGATAGATAGATAGACAGATAGATAGACAGATAGACAGATAGATAGACAGATAGATAGATAGATAAATAGATAGATAGATAGATAGACAGATAGATAGATAGACAGATAGATAGATAGTTAGATAGATAGATAGATAGATAGATAGATAGATGATAGATAGATAGATAGATAGATAGATAGATAGATAGATAGATAGATAGATAGAATTAGGTGGCTGCCTGTAGGGACAGATGGAGGGCTGCCCTGTAGAGACAGATGGAGTGTCAAGGTCGAGAGCATGCGACGGGCGCGAATCACAGCAGCTCCGGCTCAGGTTCATT